>RWGZ01001035.1:315015-354729 GCA_009725065.1 Utricularia reniformis
ATAAATTGCATCATCCATGCTTATATTAGTATTTTACGTATCCAATGCAGTTCAAATCGAACCTAATCGATCGTACGGATAAAACAACTCAACCAGTCAAGATTAATTTTTTTGATTTTTTTGTATTTCAAAATTTATATACATGTATATTATATCTACATGTGGTTCAATAAGTGTGTCAACCTTCTATTAAACATTTAAAGTTAGAACTACTCACTTAATTGGTTCCATATCCGATATGATTTTATAATATCTCATAATGGTCAAACACGCTTCCCATGGTGTTCAAGATTAATATGTCCCAATGGTATTTTTTAATTTACGTTCTATGACGGTTTAACACACTTTCCGAGGTGTTCGACTTAATGTAAAAGCATTTAGCTTATTGAGTACGTATTTTATAACTTGTTCATATGCAATGAACAAGTTATATTACCCTTGTATGCATTAAATCTCATGGTTTTACATAGACATTTTGTGTGTACAATATCTTTGTTTTTAACGTGCTTTACTGATTGTTAGAATTACTTTTACCATACTTGATCGGGACTTTTGTGGCTGATGTCGTATGATGAACTACTTTTCTAACGTGCAATATGGATTACCAACCACCTCTGAAAACGGTGATCGACAATGGGGGTTATTACCATTGCCATGTCTCCGAATTTTATTATAATATTAATTAATGGTCTTTTATGTATTAACGTCATTTGGGCTGAGGTGGATAACTTATTTCCCACGTTTTAATATTAAGATATTTGTTTTTTTATTGTCTAGAAAAATGATAAAATACTGTGTTAGGCTAAAATATCCTAATTTGGCATTAGTAAGATTATGATTTTCTTATCTATTAAATTAGCCAACTTGTGCTTGAATATATTTTAGAGAGATTTTTGAATAATGATAAAAGTACTTTTTTAGAAAAATTAAATATGCATGTCATTTTATCACGTGAACCATTAATTCTTAATGTGTATAAAAAAGTGAATAAAATTAAAAGAATCACATAAAATTTAAATAAAGTCACTCAGAAAATAAGCACGAACATTAAAGACAACATTTTAAACTAATAAACTATCTCGTACTAGCAACCAATTAGATGCCGACAACTGTTTCTTCACAAAATCAATTCTTGTTGGTATGGCAAAAAAACTCAACTCGGTGGATATTCTATCCTACCCTACCCGTGAGGATTGGATTTTTGGTTGGTATGGGAATGACAAGAGTTTAAAAATGATAAACTCGTCGTGGGATAGGATGGATGTAGATTTCTACTCAAACTCAAACTCATACCCATTTTACCCGTCAAATTTAATGTAATGTTTAAAGTTTTTATGTATAATATTTTTTTTAAATATTTTATATGTCAATATGTTTGTATACATGATATGTAATTATGATTAAATTTATTAATTATAATAATAAGAATTTATCTTATAAATTTTATAAAACTATGTTTATTTGAATAAATGCATTTTGGTGTTATCATAATATTTTCGTTTATTTTGTAACCAAGTATAATGTAAAAGTGACGTCTAAAATTTAGAAATTGTGTATTTTACACATGTTTATGAATGAACATCGACTATAAAATTACGATTTTTCGTCCATTTTTTGGTAATCGATTTCGAAAGATTAAAGTGTTATTTATGTAATTTTTAATATATAAATATGTTATTTACACTATTTTAAAATTTAGATATATTTTTAAACTTTATTTGATCACTTAACCTTAAATAAAAATTTTAAGGTTAAGTGATCAAATAAAAACGATATTCATGTTTAAAACATTAACATATATTAAAATTAAACAAAAATTACTTCAAATCTTTTGGATTAAATATATCATTATAAATATTATAAAAATATTTACAAACTTTTTGAGTTTAGAGTTGTTTGATTATAACAATTTTTGTACTATTTTTATCATTTTCAAAATTTGATATTTCTTTACATTATTTTAAAATTTTGATATGTTTATAAATATCCGTCATAAATAAAAACAATATATTTTACAATATTTATTAATTTTTATTTTAAATATTTATAAAAAGATAAAAAAAATATTTTGAAAAAAATTATTTATATTTTTTATTATTTGAAATTTTACTTGGATTGGATTATTCGCTGTGTGGTGGGTATTCGCAAGGGTATGTCACATATTTGAATATTCAAACTCAATGTGGATTTGGGGTGGACATGTATTTGAAGTTATAAGTGGTGAGGTGGGAGTGGATTTGATCAAACCCAGCCTAAATCCTACCGATTGACATCCCTACGCTTGGTAACTACCATACCTGGTTTTCGGAGAGTGGGAGCAGGAGTATCCAAGTGTCGAAGGAATGTAGAATATCAATCCCACTGCAAGAAGAATGTTTGATTCCTTTAGCAAATGCTCATGATACTGGTTCGGGTGCAAGTGCGTGTGCTGTATAAACGGACAGTTTCAGATGGTGATTTCCAGAAATAATACATCTGAGTGGTGTGGAGGAAGACAGCGCATGTACATAGTATCGTAAAAAATAAGAGCTTTTCTTCAAGTACTTCCGCTGTTACAGAACTCTCTTTCCTCTTTGAGACAAGGAAAAAATTGTGGGTTTTCTTATAGCAATGGGGAGAGGAAAAGTTCAGTTGAAAAGAATCGAGAACAAGTTCAAGTAACTTTTTCAAAGAGAAGATCGGGACTTCTTAAGAAAGCCCATGAAATCTCTGTTCTTTGCGACGCAGATGCTGGTCTAATTGTTTTCTCCACCAATGGTAGGTTTTTTAGTACGCTACTGATTCTTGGTACGCGCTTTTTCTTCTTTTTTGATTCATGTCTTTCACAGCCATGTTTTCAAGAACCCTAATTTTCTAGGTCATGTGGGGTTTGACCTACCTTTTCTTGAGATCTGGGGTTTTTTATAAGAGTTTTATTCTTTTGTAAGTCCATGAAAAGTGCCCCGGATTCCTTGTTGTTTTCTGGTTTCCGATCTTCTTCATGCCAAAACTTTACCTTATCTTCTCATATTGTTCAATTATGTTCAGCATGGAGAGGATTCTTGAGCAGTACGAACGATCTTCATTTACTCAGAAGCAGTTTAATGAGTTAAACATGAAAACACTTGTAAGAAAAACCTCGTACTCTTACATCCATGGCGTGTGTGTGTCTTTTAGAATGATGAAAAAGGTATTGTTGACTGATGAAAAACTGAGCCTCTACAGTGCTTCAGGGTGCAAGCATAACATAGCATCAAACCAAATCCCCTAAATCAAGCCTTCTTACTTGTTTTCTACTTAAACTTGAAGTTTGTGTTTCATTATGCTTCCAGAACTCTTTCCTCTTTTATGTTTATTGCTTTGTATTAGAATTGGCCGAGAGCCTTGAATGAAGATGTTGTTTTCAGATTTCATATTGAATTCTTAAGAATCTCAATCCAAGAATTCAAGACAAGCCATAACACACTCAAGCATCTTTCATAATTGAATGCTTCTAACAACTTACATCAGACAAAGAATAAATCTACGTCTTGACTGTCAAATACAAAGAACACTTCCTACAGAATTGGTATCGGAGCTCTAGGTATTCTTGGAGTATCAACAACCAACGATGCAAGGAGATAAAGCAAACAATGGTCCTCGCTTTGACGGCAACAATTTTCACTTTTGGGCTAGACAAATGGAGGTACACTTACACTCCCAAGACCTGTGGACTCATGTTGAGTTGGGAGAGGAAGCATTGCTACCTACACCAAGGTCTTAGCACGTAGCAAAAGTGAGACATCATGCTGAACAAACAGCCAAATCCTTCAAGGCCCTTGCAGTTCTACAGGCGAACTTGGATAAAACAGTGCTGAGCCAAGTGATGACTTGCGAAACTGTCAAGGAACTATGGGAAGCACTAACAGAAATTTATCAAGGGAGTTCTAAGGCAGATGGAGCAAAAGTCTGTGCTCTTCGACGACAACTCGAACGTATGAAGATGAGTGACTCCGAAAAAACTTTAGAGTTTGTCGACAGACTCATGAATGTTGTAGCAGAAATCAGACTCCTTGGAGGGATTTATGATGAAATCAAAGTTATGGAACGTATTCTTGATTCCTTGCCAGAAAAATACGATAACAAGATATCATCCTTGGAATCCACCTATGGAGACATTTCTTCACTCATGACTGTACAACAATTGACCGATGAGCTACTCACCTTGGAACTCAAATGGGATTCGAGAGCAGATCAAAAAGCACTCATAGAATTTAGAAAAAACAAACCTGAAGCAACTCTAGTTGTTGTGGAGTCTTCTACTGGACAAAGAGGTCAAGCCTACAAAAACAATCCTCACTTTGCACCCGATCGTTTCCTCTGCTGCCCACATTGCAAGAAAACCAATCATCGAGAAAATGATTGATTCTTCCGACCAAGTGCGTTTTGTGAGAAATGCAAATAGTTTGGGCATGTAATTAAAGTCTGCAAAAATTCCCCAAATGCTCATGTTGCTCAAGAAATGGAACAAAGAACAAAACATTAGAAATCACATATGTGAACTCTGCACTTGTCTCGTGTGTTCACTTCAAATGTGCAGTAACCGTAATAAGGGATGAGCAATGTCTGATGAGCAAAAAATTCAACGAAACACGGATGATTGATAGTGGTTGCTCTAATCACATGAAAGGAAACCACAATCTATTCGAACATTTGGAAAAGAACACCGGTGGCGGAGTGGAGATCGGAGACAAGCGCATACTTTCAGTGGCTGGAAAATGTGAGGTTAAGTTCCTTGAGACTCTAAAACTCACAAATGTCCTTTTTGATCCAAATCTTGGCTATAATCTCCTAAGTATCGGACAACTAGTGGAAGAAGGATTCAAGCTGGTATTTGAAGGATCATCATGTGTCATTTATCTGCCGAATGGTGATTATTTGAGCAGAGTCACCATGCTTAGAAGATGCTTCTATGTTGATCCCCACAACAACTCTGAAACATGTCTAGTTGCAACTAATGAGACATCCAAACTATGGCACAAACGAGTGGGTCACATAGGCTCAGAAAGACTATACAAACTCTCAAAAAATGAATTAGTGATGGATGTTCCTGCACTAAATCAGTTAAGAGGCATATGTGAAATTTG
Organism: Utricularia reniformis; assembly: GCA_009725065.1. Classification (NCBI taxonomy): domain Eukaryota; kingdom Viridiplantae; phylum Streptophyta; class Magnoliopsida; order Lamiales; family Lentibulariaceae; genus Utricularia; species Utricularia reniformis. The sequence goes on from RWGZ01001035.1 coordinate 320,121, forward strand.
TCACAAAGGGAAGATGGCCAAGACTCCATTCCCAACGGGAGTTACCTGGAGATCCACTCAAAGGCTAGAATTGATCCACTCGGATTTATGCGGTCCAATGTCCATTCCATCATTAAGCGGAAGCCTATATTTCATATCATTCATTGATGATATGAGCAGACACTATTGAACGTATTTTATTGCAAAGAAAAGTGACATATTTGAAGTTTTCAAACACTTCAAAGCTGAACAGGAAAAGCATTTAAACACTCCCATCAAAATACTTCGTACGGATAATGGATCAGAATACAGGTCATCAAATTTAGAGAATTTTCTGCTAGAAAATGGAGTTGTACATCAGTATACCGTTCCCTACAGCCCGGAACAAAATGGAGTCGCAGAACGAAAGAATAGGACTCTAATGAACATGGCGAGATGCTTAATGTTGGAGAGAGGATTGCCAAAGAAGGTCTGGGAAGAGGCAGTTAACTCCTCAACATTCATCCAGAATCGACTTCCCACAAAATCATTGGCTGAAAAAACTCCCTATGAGGCTCTCTTGGGTATCAAACCTTCTTTGAAAAATATAAGAATTTTCGGAAGCATCTGTTACACCTTAATCACTTCTGAAAAAGGAGACAAATTATCGGATAAGGCGAACATGAGAATTTTCGTTGGCTATGGACTCACTTGTAAGGGATTCAGACTGTTAAATCCCACCTCTCAAGGTTTATGTTAGCAGAAGCATTAGTATTGACGAAGGGAAAAGATGGGACTGGACTTAGGTGTGCTGCGTTAATGATTTAAATGGCTCCATGCAAGATGAACAATTCAGTCTGATTGAGTCTTTGGATGAAAACAACTTACTTATTGCTGCAGACGAAAATACTAATAAAAACAATGAAGGAAATGAAGAGGAATTTTCAGTACGTGGAGTAAGATCCATACAGGGCATCTACAGTAGATGCTTGGCTGCTCAAATGACTCCATCATCTGTTGCCGAGGCTATTTTGTCAACATAATGGACGTCTGCAATGAAGGATGAATTGGAAATGATCACAAAAAACCATACATGGGAACTAACTGATAGGCCGAGGAATCAAGAGGTGATTGACACAAAATGGTTCTTTAAAACGAAACTAAACTTCGATGGAAGCATCAACAAGTTGAAGGCAAGATTGGTGGTAAAGGGTTACTCTCAAGTCCATGGAATTGATTTCAATGAAACTTTCGCTCCCATTGCAAGATTGGATACAACCAAACTACTAGTGAATCTAGCAGCTCAAATGGGATGAAAAATGTTCCAAATGGATGTTAAATCTGCTTTTCTAAATGGCGACTTGGAAGAAACAATCTATATTGAACAACCTGAAGGATTTGTGCTCCCTAATCATGAACACCAAGTATTACGATTGAAAAAGCCCTTTACGAACTGAAACAGGCTCCAAGAGCCTTGTTTTCTAAACTAGACACACACCTCATCAAGCTGGATTTTATGAAAAGTTCGGCTGAATCAACTCTTTATTTCAAGGTTTCCTCTGAATCAACTACTATAGTTACTGTATACGTGGATGATCTCCTGATACTTGGGAACGATGATTTGGAAGTTGAACGAATTAAACAATGTATGCAATCTATTTTTGAAATGAATGACTTGGGAGTTGCATCTTATTTTCTTGGCTTTGAATTATGCCAATCTTCATCTGGTATTTTTATGAGCCAAAGGAAATATGCATCTGAATTATTGGTTAAATTCGACCTAAACAATGAGACTTATGTGCCAATGACTGGGGGACAAAAGTTTGAGGCTAAGGATGGTAGCCTCCCTGCGGATGCAAAACTGTATAGGAGCATTATTGACTCTCTTATGTTCCTAGTTACAACAAGGCTTGACATTGTTTTCTCCGTAAGTGTGTTGTCAAGATACATGCAAGAACCAACCACAATTCAGCTCACTGTTGCTAAAAAAATTATAAGTTATGTCAAGGCCACTGTGAATTTTGGACTCACTTTTGTCAAAGGAACTGAAGTTATGTTATTAGGCTTTACAGATTCTGACTTTGCAGGATGTGAGGATGATTCTAAAAGCACATCCGGATATTGTTTCTCCGTAGGTTCGAGTATCTTCAGTTGGAAATCCAAGAAACAAGGTTGCCTTACACAATCGTCAGCTGAAGCCGAGTATATGGCTGTTTCTGCTGCCTCAAACCATGCTATATGGTTAAGAGAAATTCTCTCTATAGTGGGCTTCCCTCAAAGAAATGCCACCATTATTATGTGTGACAACAAGTCGACAGTGGCTATGATAAGGAATCCAATGTTCCATGGGCGTTCAAAGCATATTAAGGTAAAATATCACGCTGTGCGAGAAGCTGAAAAGGAAGAAAAGGTCATGTTTGTTCATTGTCCTGGAAATGATCAAGTCGCGGATATCTTCACCAAAAGTCTACATCGTCCACGCTTTGAAGAACTTCGAATCAAGATTGGTGTTACTTATGGTCTTGGCATCACGGGGGACTGATGAAAACTGAGCCTCTGCAGTGCTTCAGGACGTAAGCATAACAAAGCATCAAACCAAATCCTCTAAACCAAGCCTTCTTACTTGTTTTCTACTTAAACTTGAAGTTTGTGTTTCATTATGCTTCTAGAACTCTTTCCTCTTTTATGTTTATTGCTTTTGTATTAGAATTGGCCGAGAGCCTTGAATGAAGTTGTTGTTTTCAGATTTCATATTGAATTCCTAAGAATCTCAATCCAAGAATTCAAGACAAACCATAACACACTCAAGCATCCTTCATAATTGAATGCTTCTAACAACTTACAGCAGACAAAGAATAAATCTACGTCTTGACTGTCAAATACAAAATAACACTTCCTACATTGATAGAGAAACTAGAGTTTCAAGCATGCAAAACTTAAAGCTCGAATGGAGCTTTTGCAGAAAAATCAGAGGTTTACAAAACTTCGTGTTGATTGATGGCTTCTTAACACTATTGATTCGGTGCATTATAATTTTATCTTCTTGAAATGTGTACATACCATATTTAAATCATATTGGAAAAAAATACCAGTTTGGTATATGGATCCATATATCTTTTGGATGTCCATCGTTCATCACCAAGATAAGGCTATTTGTTTTGATGTTTTGATCATACAGGAATTTCAAGGGAGAAGATCTTAATAGCCTCAGGATGAAAGAATTGCAACTTTTGGAGGATCAACTTGATGCTTCGCTGAAGAACATTAGGACACGCAATGTACAAAACGTTCTGATTTCATGATTTCTCCGGAAGGTGTTTCCCTTATAGACAGTTACTGTTTTCCTTGTGTAACTTTCAGGATCAAGTCATGAATGAAGCTATTTCCATTCTCCAGAAGAAGGTATAATGCTTTCCCCTTTCTATGTTTTCACTCTATCATAGAGATATGGATCCTGAACATGAAAGGTTTCGCATTACATGTTGTGGTAGCTAGTATTTTTTAGAATGATTAAGAAAACTGTGTCTGGTTCAGGACAAAACATGCATTCGGACAAAACATGTGTTTTTTGTTTCTACAGATCAAAGAAGCTGAGAAAGAGCAGGCTGAGTTCACTCCATTTGAACAACGTAACTATACTACTAACCTTTCGGCTCCTTGCGACGTACAACAGCTTTCCAGCTCCTTGAATATCAGGTTCTTGCTACCAAACTATAATGTGCCCAGAGTTTGAGGTTATCTATCAACTGATCTAGTAATGAAATTTGAACACTCTGGTGAATTGAATGCAGTGATATGTACATAGTCCAAGGGGAGAACAAAAGGGATACCGAAACTCCTATCTGGAATCCCGGGGTTTTGAAAATTCCACAGTGGATGTTGTTGCATCATTTAGACAGATGAAAATGCAGGATTGCTGCAATTGTTCTGTATGGAGGCATTTGATTGGTGCAAAATCAAGTGAAATGTAGATACTATTCAAATATGAAGAACAATAAACAACAAGAATACACTCATTTTCCAGTGTATTGTCAATAGAGCAATCATGCACACAAGTATAAAAATAGGTAAAAGTAGAGCACAAGTCGCAAAATACAAGGCCTATGAAGGGTGATTCAATCCCATTTTCATTGTTATGTATACTATTAAATTTTACCTGTAGGCTGTAGGAGCAACAATTGTGGACGAAGCAAAGCAGCAGCTGCTAGTCTTGGGACAGCTAGCAAAAGCAATTAATTCTGTGGCATCTGCATAATACTGGATGCACAACATTTGCATTGACAAAGATAAACAAGAAAAGTATGGAACTTGATCCCCATAAAACGCCACAATAACTTCTGGCTTTCAGCATATATACATCAAAATCTTTATGAAACAGGCATAACAAACTCATTGATTAGACATTACCAGAAAGCATCACTGACTTCCAAACTTTTGCTTTTAGTGATTGAAGCAAAATCGACAGCAAGAACAACAAAATTAAAGCATATGAAAATTCACAAGGGATGGCGAAAAATAATCTAACCTGGAAAACTAGAAATATTTTGATGCTTTAATTTAGTTGCTGTAAATGAGAGATCTAAAACCTGGAAAACTAGAAATATATGAAAAAGTGCTCATCTTGAACATTCAGCTTCACAGGAAATGGATAAGCGATCAAATGCTAATGAGTATTTATATTTGCACTGTTCTTACTTTTTCTCATAAATTTCACTATAAACACATGGTGAAGGAAACAACCTCTTGAAGTCTTCATCAAGAAGCTTTCTGAGGTATAGAGCTATAACTTGATCTATAGACTATTCTGTACAGTTGATCATATCCAGAAAGAACTCCAGCCCCAGCAACACCAAGCAGGATGTTAGCTGTTACTCCCCTAAAAAGCGCTCTTACACCTTCAACCTGAATTATTTCATAAAATGCATGAATGGGGCTTCCATACTTCATTGGTTGCCCAGAGGTCAGCATCATTCTTCGCCTTACGGTGTCAAATGGGTATGCACAGACACCAGAAACAGTCGTCACTGACCAACCCAACAAAAAGCTAGCAAAAAAGTTGTCCTGACAATTTAGTAATGATGAGAAAATATCTTTAAGAAGAGCACAATGTAACAAGTGACTTAATCAAGAAAAATTGAAGCCAAAGGATACTTAAGAAAATACTGCATACATCAAATGTTTGATTATAACATGAAACCAACGCACCTGAAGTTTTCCGATCAAAACAACAGGTTTCAAACTATCATACAGGCCGAAGTACATTCCTCTGTAAATAGTAAGTCCAACAATTGAAGCTCCAAATCCACGATACAAACCAATGGCTCCATCAGTTGCTAAGGTTTTACGGTAAACATCAATTAGACCATTAAATTGGCGTTTCCCATTGACAGGGCACAACACACCATCTGTTGCCAAGCGAGTCCGTACATAATCCAAGTGATAAACCAAAAAAGAGGTTGTAGCACCTGCGGCACTTCCAGAGGCAACATTTGCTGCAAACCACTTCAGGTATCCGTCCTCCTTACGAGATCCAAACAGGCTTTTGTAATAACCTTTAAATGCAAAGTTGAAAGCCTGAAGAAAATTACAGTTTTAAAAGAAAATGGAGCACAAGACAGCTTAATTACATATCAATGTTATTTGGGAAAGCCTGACTTTCGACCCCCTGCTTGATACACTCTGAACTAGATGTATATCATCATAATCTAATCTTTTAGAAAACAAAAAATACTACTTCTTGAGAAACTTACGTTGATAATAAAACCATACCTGGGTGGGAAAATATCTTAGAACATTCGCCTGATTACCTCGCCAGAAGGATCGAAGACCCTCTTCTCTAAAAACCCTGCAAAAGCAATTACCGATACCCAGATAAGGTCTCTGAAGCTGCCCTCTTTTGAGAAACTCCCCTTGGTTTTGCAACAGAAGTTTCACTCTCTCAATAGGTGCTGCAGCACTCTTAGCAACAATTGCTGCACTTCCTGCCAATACAAAATCTACTGAAAACTTTTCAGAGCTTTTTTCCATCATTCACCCTCCCTTTGTCTCTTCACTACTGCAACACAATGTAATGGCATTATTGAAACAACCCTTTCAAATGCATCCATATAAATGCCAATAGAATGATTGCAATATAATTTCCATCTTACAATTTCGCTTTAAAACGGTAAAATTTGCACCAAACCGAATTCTCGCAATTATCATATGAAAAATCAGAGCTTCAAATTCTCAAAATTATCATATGAAAAACCAGAGCTTCAAATTCTCGCAATTATCACACCACCACATTAAGTATATCTCCTCTTTCCCATGACGCCTCGATAAAAAAGAACCCATTCAATATCAATTCATAGACAATGCTGAAAACAGCTAAATATCAAGTTCCATAACCGAAAAAATCACTCATCTTAACCTAGAAATTTTTCCAAACTCGTACTAACCCAGAAACCGAGAGATACGTGCGTCTCTAGATATATATACATCATTCGCATGTAATCAATTCTAGACTCCATCAATTGGCGTTCTGAGAATTCTAAACGAATCTAATTGCACCCAAAATAAAAAAAAAAATAGCTCTTGGAAATATGAAATGTTTAGAAAAACATTAAACATTATTGTATTGTTGATCAATATCACAGAAAAGTTTACTTTTTTGAGCAGGTGAATGGGGAGAATGACGATAATCTGTCACGTCCTTTTTTTTATGTGCATTCATATTCATAGGTTTTTGGTTTTGGGGATAATGCGGCCCCCAAGTGGAATAACAAAGTTCTAAAATTAGGGTTGCGTTTCGAATGTCGATTTCACCCTCAGATTGTAACTCCATTTGTGACGTTAATCATCGCCGTTAATCTGATGGGATGGATAATAAACGAGGTATTTTCAAAAATATCCTTATTTTCTAAACTACACTCTTTTTAAATCATCTTTTAAATCTATATTTGTTTATTTTTTAAAATTAAAATAAATCCACATTTAAAATTGCTCAAACTAATGACTATTTTTTAAAGGTTTAATAATTTTAAGGATACTTTTGAATTAACCCTACATCATTTAAAAAAATTAGTTTTTTTATACAAATATACAAAATTAGTATACAATTAGTGGCATGACAATTGTTGAATTGGGAATCATTTTGTTATTGGATATTTTGAAATGAAAATTGATATGTGGCTCATAGTCTAGAGAAGTCCAATTATGGGGTGTAAGTTGAAGTAACTCTAGGTTTAGATTACCACGAAATTATTATCTTTAATCAACTCTCCCTTCTCTGCCTTGTGCCATTATTCTTCGTTCTACTTCTCTTATTAACTCTATTTCTCCCAATTCTTCTCTTAATCTTCTTGCTACTATCCAAGGTTGTGATACATCCCTTCCCTCTTCGCCGTTGCTAATCTTGGCACACCGCAAATTGTTGTGTTGGCGTTCGCGTGTCTAATTTGTATGTCTTTTTACTTCCGGAGAATTAGAAGCATGAAACATTACGACCTTAACTAGATAAAAAAGCTAACTCCCGGAATTGATGGCTTTTCTGTTACCTAATGGAACAAGATTAATGCCTAGGAAAATGCTTACTTCTTTGCCGGAGATTGTGAGCATTCGATTGAAGCGAACATGATTGGCGGAGTGCACACCGCACAAACTAACGAGTCCAAACGGAAAAATTGACTATTATCGGTTAGCCGGTTGGACACATAGGATGCTTAAAAACGGCGAAAACTGGATGTAGATACAATCATCCTAAACTATTTATTAGGCATATGAATGATTTAAAAATAAAAGTTAATAAAACATGAACAAAAATATCAATATATATAGTGAAAATTTAATAATTAATGATATAATATATGAGTTTAATTCAATATTGATCTATCAAATTACACAAGTTATTATTTTTTATTCCTCAATTTTGAATAATGCATTATACATCTATCAATTAATAAATTTTGATACAAATTGACAAAAATGGCCCAACATATTTCAAAACTCACAGATAGCATCCTCGACAGATTTGGTGCCGGCCTAACATTATATGGCAAGTACACTGAGAAAATAATAATGAGTTTCAATTTTAAATTTAGAAAAATGTCTTGCGATCAACACGACTGACGAATTTTATATTTGAGTTCCGACCATAATTCTCTTCATACAAAATTGCACAAATACGAAAACCGGGCGGCATTAGTATTTGGACCGGTACTGTAGTTTCGGGTCGACCAGAAAAAAAAATAAAAATATAATAATGCGTAATGACCGGTTGTACCAGTCATATCAGTCCGGACCGATATAAAAATATTGGGTAAAAACAAATATTTTATGGATAAAATTTTGTATGTTGCGGTATAAAAACATTTTATTTATGTTAAATGTTTGAGTTGTTGATATTTTTTTGTCCATAGTTATACATGTAAGTATTGCTTTCACAACCTAAATCAAACAAGTATGATGCCCGTGAGTTTTGAAATGTATTAGAGGTATTTTCATCAATTTGTATCAAAATTAAGAAAATTTGTTAATTGAATGATGTATAATTCATTATTTAAAATTGATAGATGAAAAATGATAATTGGTATAATTTGATAGACCAATATTGAATTAAACCCTATATATGATATCCTTCGCCCATGTAATACTCCGGTTGTTTGAGACCAAGTGCCTAGTCGAATGGTTTTTTACTGTAATAATCTACCTGAAAAAATCATTTACCAAACCTGTCCCCGGGAGTCACTCGATGAGCCTAGATACCTCTTCTCTTTGTAGTGGGTGAGGCTTTACACCCCATAGCGCCAGGTGCACTTATTAGTAGAATTCCGAGAATGTCTTACCTGTTCGGGTCATTCCCTAGCAATTTGAACAACTCTTGCCAACTTAACTCCACGCAGCTTCACTATGTTATTAAAGAATAGGCGTGTGAGCGAAGACGGAACAGGAAAGTTATCTTTTCAATCGTTCCAATTTGTCAACATGTACGCAATTAATTAAATTAAATATGTAATAAAATAAATATAAAATTAAAGTAAAATTATAAAATAGAAAATAATTTTAAAATATAATATATATTATTGGACACGAGTATATAGGTTGAACACGAGAACATAAGACCGACACTATGCAAAACGTAAATTGTTAAAAAAACGAATAATGCGTAAACAAAAATCTTCATGGTTTTGGCAAATTCAGTCTAAGACGAGTGTGGGAACGATCTAGATAATGGTGTGTGAAGGGATCTAAACTCGGTCTAGCACGCGAAGTGAGTTGTTGCATGTTACGTGCGGATGATTTGTAATTTTGAATATATACAAGATAGTAGCCAAAAAGTACGATAACGTTCTCTTGGGAGTAGAGGTGGCCATGTGTTAGCCCTTATCCATTGGGCTAGCCCAACCCGTCATTATGGGTCGATCCATGGTTTGAATCTATTGAAATTAGTTAACGAGTTGAGTTAATCAATTGAACCCGTGATTCAAAGAGGGTTGTAATGGGTCGTAAAAACCATAACCCGTTGAACTGGTCAATGGGTTTGGCAAGCTCAACCCATGATACTAATAATTCATCATTTTGATTAAAAAACTACATTTCATAGGACTCATGGGTTAACATAACTTGATGTTTAAACAATACGAAAAGAACTTCAGTTATATTTTATAGTTCGAGTTCGACTTGAAATATACAAGGTTCAGTTGTGATTCATAAACTAAAAGTATTATGATTCGATGTTTGGTTCGATTGAGATTTCAGTCAAGCTCGAGTGTGAATTAATTAAAAGTAATATATATTAATATATATCATTATTATAGTATTATTGTCTCTCAAACCGGCTCGGTTAGGTTAGTTATAAAATTTGAGATTTGATACTTCGGTTCATTATAAATTGAACTTGGACCAAGCTCTGCCAGGTTCATAAAAAAGAAGCTCAAACATGAGTCTTGACCAACTCGACTTGACTCGAGAGTTAAGAGGTTTGCAAAATGATTCAATTCGTCAACACCTCTAAACTAACCAATTTTGGCCACCCCTTAACCAGGTTGGGCTAATTCTCAAACCCGACGGATCAACCCATTAATTGGTTGAAATATAACATCACCATATATGGGTTACTAGATTTAATAGGTTGAACTCGGAACTCGTTGGGTTTGACCCACGACCACTTCTACTCGAGAGTGAAAACTCACGCTAATTTAACGATTGTATTATGAAATGGGTGCTACTCTTGTTCGACGTGAGTACTCTTAAGCTATGTGGAGATAGTGCGAGTGCATATGCCCATTTAGTTCTCATTGATATCAATTGAAGTTTAACCAAGCAATGGACACCGGGGCCAAGAGTTGTCAGATCTCGCATTGCCATTTGGCTACCTATTAGGCTGTCTGTACCATTGTCAGACCCAAAATCATTTCTGTCGTATAAATCTCTCTGCACATCATCATTCTCTCACATCCATATCATATTCTCTTTCTACTAATAAAATTTCTCATCAATTTACATCATTATTTATTTCTCTTTCATCTACATGCATTTTAGCCAAATAATCCTCTGCAAAATAGCATGTTTCCCTAAAACTTTTGCTAAATAGCCTTGTTTTTTAAAGTTTAGACTAAACAACCTATATTCATATATTTTTAATAAAATTAAATCCAATCATTTATATATTACTTGTATATATCAATTAAAATATATAATAAATTAAATAATGATATATTAAGATCGGTTTCGACTTTAATGAGTTTGAATACGATACATTTACATTGTAAAATAAATTAATTTCGTTTAATAAATCGTAAAAAATTGATAAAATAAATTAAAATATGAAAATATTGATAAAATATTATATCTGGCGACACGTGAAATACTGAGTATCGGTCGATATTTTCTAAGATTGAATTGATCTTAAAGAGTTTGAATACGATACATTTACATTGTAAAATAAATTAATTTCATTTAATAAATCGTAAGAATCTGCTAAAATAAATTAAGATATGAAAATATTGATAAATATTATATCGGGCAACACGTGAAACACTGAGCATCGGTTGAAATTTTCTAAGATCGAGTTGATTTAAACGAGTTTGAATTGAATACATTTACCTTGTAAAATAAATTAAATTCGTTCAATAAATCGTAAGAACTTGCTAAAATAAATTAAATTACGACATAAAAATATTGATAAATATTATATCGAAATACACGTGAAATACCGAGTATCGATAGTGATGAGAACTCTAGGACCGGGTACCTTGTGATGGGTAAGGCCCAGCAACGATTGGACCAATTCAAATGGCGAAAATGAATCCTTATAGCCCATTCCACACCTCCAATAAAGAGCGGCCCGATGTTCAACTGAAGGACCGAAGATGACCTTAGCGAAATAAAACGTTTTCTGCCAGCGGGTACCTGGGTTCGGTCCGAGCAGTTACAACTCACGTTTACCACGCTTTGGGCCTTCCCACATTTACCACGCTTCGGGCCCGATCGCGTTTACCACGCTTCGGTCCCAGCCTCGTTTTACATCCCGCGATAACAACCTCTAACAAACCTGTCAGAGGCGGTTACGGAGCGTGATTTACACTCACTAAGAACTCTATAAATACAGGGCCAGACGACGGAGATAACAAGACCCTTTGGACGCGGAAGAACAGGCTGTTACTCTGCCGGATTCTTATCGCTTTCTTTACCTCGTCATTTTCATTAGCCTATCTTGTATAAACTTTGAGTTATTTCATTAGTGAGCANGGCATACTGGTCATATAGGTAAATATCGGATTTGACCGATACATCGATATTTCTATATATCATCGGTATACCACAGTTATATTGGAAATATACCTCGTACTGATCATGACCGATAAGAACTGTACCGACCGCTTTAACTTCATTGCTTATAAGTCATATCAGACAGGAACATAATTCTGGATTGGTATACCAGCCGGTACATCAATATTGGTCGGCACCGATATTTTGATAGTTATATATCAAAATAATATGCATATGTAGCTACCATTGTTTCAATATGCATATTCATCTGGTAACAATTTGCGTGGATCAACTTGTAGTATCTACATACCTAGAAGCATAATAATATATTAATCATTTATATATCAATAAACTTGTTAAAATTGTAGCAAAACATTAACCTGCATGACATGTGAACAAGACACTTTATATGCTAACCATTTTCCACAAGAACAAGATCGATCATTGAGATTAACAACATACACTTTAGCGTGACGTCCTGGTTTACCTGGAACATTTACAGATGATGTCATATCAACCATATTATATGGTTTAACAGTAAGCCGTGTTGCTTTCTTATCCCAACGACAATATCGTTCATAAACTTTGTCTGACCATAAATGTTGCTTCTTTTTCAAAAGTTCAATCTCATTGCGATGTTGAGTAAAAAAATCCAAGCAACGAACAAAAGTAGATTGTGCAATAGCTGTGATAGGTAGACGCCGTACATATTTCAACATACTATTCAAACATTCAGCTCGATTTGAAGTTTTAGCACCGTACCTAACATTTAATAATGTTAACCAAATATAAAAACACAATAAAAGGATATGAGTCATACCTCGCTCCACCATCATGTGGTTGTGGCACTATATTTTGCAACCACCTATATGCACCTTCACTTTTTGTATGAATCTTCTCCATGATTTCATCGAACTTTGACACTTCAATTGCATATGCAGCAGCCCAAACCAAATCTCTGAGATAACTATTTCGAAATTTATCCATGAAATTCGAAACCACATGTCGAAGACAAAATCTATAACAACCCTCAGGATCATTGAATGCAGACATTCTACGTAATGCTCTTATTAATCCAGGACCTCGATCAGAAACGATACATGTATAACGTTCTTTACGAATAATATGTTCACTAATAAGCTCAAGAAACCAACTCCAAGTATCACTACTTTCCTCATCCACTATAGCAAATGCTAAAGGAATTATATGTCTGATATTACCCGGGTATATTCTCTTGTATTTATCCTTACCCGGGGGCTCGTCCGACATGGTTACGTAGTATTTTCTTTATTTTCATATCTCTATCGCGAGGCATTCTCAGGGGGTATTCTCGTAATTCAGGCTCGCTGGGCCCCGTATACAGTTTTTGTAGGCGTTTTGAGATGTTTTGGGTTATCTCGGCCCCGGACGGTGCCAGGGGTATTTTCGTAATTTGCCACCCGGGAGCACATCGGTCGGGTGCAACGATGTTATGTGGCTGCGTATTCACTGCTTGGAGGCGAAGAACTAATTTGTGAGGTTTTCCGGCATTTTCTCATCGTATTTCCTACTAATATCTCGAACGGGATAGGTTCCCGAAACTTCGAGATCAGCGTGACATTTATTATATTATAATTGGAGGTTATTTAAGTGTTTTAGGCTAAGTGAAGTAAATTGGGCTCATGGGCTCAAGTAAGTGAAGTTGGGCTGGATTTCTCCATAAATACAAACCCTAGTGCATTTGGACGGGTTGGGACAGTTATCACGCTTCCCAAGGCAAAGTATTGCTTTTCAGCACACTGTAGAGTCACGACTAATCACCTGATCGTAGCTATTCGTGACTTGTTGTTTTTCATCCCGCACCCACGACTTATTGCTCGTAGTCGCGACTTATCGCTCTGTTGCACGCAGTCGCGACTTGTCGTTATCAAAGCCTGTCTCACGACTTGTTGCCGTCTCCCACCTACCCACGCGTTATTGCACTGTGACTTGAGTCGCGGGATGATACAGTGTTGTTCGCGAGTTGTGGTCAACAACTCGCGACTGCACACCTTTTGGGTGCAACGAAGTGCTTTCGATCGTTTTTCAAGCCGTTTTCATCTGGATTGTTATTGTCACATCATTGTACTTGTATCCTTTGATTGTTATAGTGGAAACCAAGGTAGAGCTTTGCTCTCCCGAGGAAGTAAGCTCACACATTGTGGGCCCAACCTCGTATATCGCTCGTGTCCTCATAACAAATCAATTTCGAGTAATTAAAAATTGACTGATCTAAGATTAACACTCTAAAACATTTTTAGACGAGGATCGGGCGTACTTATCGAGTTAGCCCCGATATGAATATGCGGTTCAGATACCTAGTAGTTCTCTACTAAAATGGGTAGGGACCGGAAGGAGGTTGATAGCAAAAAGGATCGGGGCGTAGAATAAGGTCTTCACGGTCGAGCCAGCGCCGTCCGACCTAGCGCAATCGAGGAGTTCCTTCCTCAGAGGTCTCCGAAGGGTCGTCCGAGGAATAGGGACGTAGGCTTCGGGAAAAAGCCTGACCGAGGAATAGGGACAGTAGAGGCAATGGGTAAAGTAAAGCCTGACAGAAACGGTCAGAGGGGCAAACGTGCGGAATCCCCCCGAAGGGGCCATCAAGGTGACGATCGTCACAGGCCGCGGGGAAGAGATAATCGGGGGCAACCCCGAAACTATAATGATCAGGCGGAGGACCGAAGGTCTCCTCCGCCAGAGCAAGAAAGAGGCCAACACGGTCGTGAGAACCGTGGTCAGGGCCGAAGAAGAAGTTGGCGGGGCCGTGGCGGCAAAGCCCCGCAGAACGAGGGTGGGAGACAGGAGCATGCTGCTCCCCCACCTGTTGAAACTGGTGCCCAACCTCCTTGAAATGATGCGGCACCTAGAGAAGTAGCCGGAGATATTTATGTTATCTCCGGCGGAATGAGAATAAATGAGTCGGTCCGGGACCGAAAGAGAACAGCGCGCGGAGACTCTGCTGAGAGCTCCGAATCTGTGGCGCTGGTAAAGTATGATCCCATGGATCGGTCCTCCATCTTCAGAGAGGACATCACCTTCACCCCGGCTGATCGGGAGGGATCATTGATCCCTGTGACGACCCCCTCACCATTACAGGGGTCATCAGGAATCGCCGTGTCCACAGAATCTTGGTGGACACTGGGGCCTCGTGCAATCTGATGAAGTGCGAGGTCGCCGAAATGTTGGGAGCAGTCGCTCATGATCTGCCGATCGCCAACATAACTCTTTGGTCGTTCGACCAAAGAAGTGTTATTCCTTGTGGGAAGATGTTATTCCCCGTTACCCTTGGAGAGCCATCCAAGGACCGATCTGAAGATTTGGAATTCATTATCGTTGAAGTCGACTTGGCTTACAACGCTATTATTGGACGGACCGGCCTTAGTAAGTTTGAGGCGGTCCCTTCTACTTATCACAAGATGCTCAAGTTCCCCTCCATCCATGGAGTTATTTCTATTAAGGGGGATCAAAAAGTAGCTAGAAAATGCTACATGAGCTCGTGCCGAATGTTGGCACCAGTGAAGAAGGCCCGGGTGGATTTGCTGGAAGAGCTTCCGCACCCGAGTCAAGCGATGGAACCCGTGGGGTTCAAACTGATTAATCTGATTGAGGATGACTCAACCAAGACAACTCGCATTGGGGCTAATTTAGCCCCTGACTTCGAAAGAGAATTGATCCACCTGCTGAGAAGCCACGTGGATATATTTTCCTGGACCCCGGATGAGGTGCCGGGGATTGACCGATCCGATAGTNGATCAGCCTCTGAAAATACTCCTTAAACAGAAGGATTTGAATGAGAGATTGGCAAAATGGGCTATCAAACTCAGCGCTATGTATCTGGAATTCCTGCCCCGAAGGGCGATCAAAGCTCAGGTTCTAGCCGATTTTGTGGTTGAAATGACCCGATCGGCCATTTATCTTAACCAAGAGGATGATCGATGGACGATCCACGTAGATGGATCAACCTTCGGGGGAAGAGGAGCGGGCATTACCCTGACAACGGTACAAGGTGATCTTATTCATTCCGCAGTCAAATTTTCCTTTGCTGGAACAAATAATGTGGTAGAATATGAGGCAGTATTGTCAGGAATGACCTTGGCTCGAAAAATGGGAGTTAGCAGAGTGCGAATGTTCTCAGACTCGAAGTTAGTAGTGGAACAATTCGCAGGGAGATTTGAGACTCACGATCCGATGATGAGGTTGTATTGCGCTAAAGTTCTGGAGTTATCCAAGAAGTTCAATGAGTTCTCTCTTGACCATGTGCCACGAGAACAAAACAAGGTTGCCGATGCACTCGCCAGATTGGCTTCGGGCATACCTGACATAGAGCCGAGCACTATTTCGGTCCACGTTCAGGACCGACCTTCGGTCGAGATTCCAGTGACCGAACAGTCTATTGAAGAGATCGGGGCTCTATGTCATGAACTCCAGGGCTTGAATATTGATGCTACTGAATCCCCAGGAGAACCCAATTGGATGGACTCCTTTATTAAATACCTCTCAAACGGATATCTCCCTGAAGATAAGTCTGAAGCCAGGAAAATAGAGGTCCGGGCTAAGAGATTCACCTTAGTCGACGGACGCTTGTTTAAAAAGAGTTTTGAGGGCCCGCTTCTGCGATGTTTATCTCCTATTGAGGCCGAAGCCGTCATGATTTATGTTCATGAAGGGATATGCGGCATTCATTCAGGGGCCCGATCTTTATACCACCGCATTATTAGAGCCGGGTATTTTTGGCCAACATTGCTCGCTGATGCTAAGCAGTACACTAAGCGTTGCGCCATATGTCAATACCACGCTCCACTCCCGCAATTGCCTGGGGCTCCACTATCGATTACCCCATTGCCTTGTCCGTTTGACAGATGGGGGATTGATATCCTCGGACCTTTTCCTCGGTCCATAGGGCAAAGAAAATTTTGTATCGTAGCGGTGGAGTATTATTCGAAGTGGATCGAAGCAGAAGCCGTAGCCATTATCTCAGAAAAAGTGGTCAAGCACTTCATATGGCGAAATATTGTGAGCCGCTTCGGGGTTCCCCGAGCGCTCGTATCTGATAATGGGACTCAGTTCCGCGGAAAGAACATACGGGATCTATGCACCAAGTTGGGCATCACCCAGCATTTCTCATCGGTGGCTCATCCCCAAACCAACGGACTTACGGAGGTATCTAACAAGGTTATCCTGAAAGGATTGAAAACCAAGTTGGAAGATTTCGGGGGTAAATGGCCTGAACACATCTATGAGGTCCTATGGGCATACCGAACTACACCTCGCTCAACAACCCAGGAATCACCTTTCTCATTGGTGTATGGGACCGAAGCTGTTAGCCCGGTGGAGGTTGCCATCCGATCACCTCGGATATCTCAATACGATGAGCATATGAACGGTGAAAGGAGATTATTGGACCTCGAGATGGTCGAAGAAAAAAGAGATGCAGTTTATGCACGGATGCGTGCTTACCAGCGGAATATGGAACGGGCCCATAACAAACGAGTCCTCCCAAGGGAATTCTTTGAAGGCGACCTCGTCCTCAGAAGCATTAAGGTGCAGAGGAATGTTGGAAAGCTGGACAGAAATTGGGAGGGACCGTATCGCATATCGGCGAAATTGGAGTCAGGTGCGTATAAACTTGAAACATTGGATGGTATAGAGGTCCCCCGAACTTGGAATGTCATGAATTTAAGGCGATACTTCTTATGATTTTTCGATTAATGTGTTTGACTCAATAAAAGACATTCCATTAAACGTAAGTGGCAAACTAGTAAGTACAAAAGTTCACTATTTCTAATAGAATGATGGACCGATCTTGGAGTTGTGTAAGCTTAGGACGAATCTGGACTGGTGACCGAAGCTTCTTGTCCGCAAGGTTCCCAAGTTGCAGTGACCGCTCTGACGAGTCAGATGCTCCTGCACTTGCCCAGCCCCATGGATGAGTTGTGATTCTCCCAGAACTCATTACGAACTAAGATATTCCCTCCAACGGCATTCAGTCTTTAGAGATGGCCTTTTGTACCTGCGAAATCTGCCACAACGAAAGGAATGATAGTCAGCATATCAAAACATAAGATCGGTCTTCACTTAAGACGTTTTATGAGCCAAGCTTAACCGGTAAAACCTAAGGGACTTTAATAGAACCAAGGTTCGGCGAAAGCCTACAAAAACTCATAACTAACGCAAACCACGCCTACTCAATTACGTAATGATTCCAAGGACGGAATAAGAGTGACCCATACACCATGTAAAACGACCGATCCAATCAAATTTGACATAAATAAACTACATATAACGTCTGGGACCGATGGTTGACAACCTATAAGTGTCCCCGATCTTATACTTGTTAGTTTATTCTGAAGTTAAGATGAACTACTTCGTTGAACTTAAAACTTATTAGTTTATTCCGAAGTTGGTTATATCAATTCATTCTGGTAATTAAAACAGCTAAAGCTGAAAGAAAAGGGAGGAAAATTTTTATATAAATCAAAGGGATGGCAGATACAAAGTAATTCCTAACTAATCTGCCCCTCCTCTTGATCCTCAGCTTCGGGCTCCTGGGGTTCGGTTTGTTCGGCGAGCCGTTTCAACTCTTCTTCTTGATCAGCCACCTTCTGGTTGACCGCTTTCTCCATCTCTTCAAAGAGATAAAAGAAAGGATCCTCCTCCAGTACAGGCTCTTCCAAAGTTGGAATAACCTGAAACTTGCCATCCTTCTCCAGTGGCTCGATCATCTTCCATCGCTCGTCCGAAGGGGAAAGCCCGAACGTCTGGATAACCTGCTCTCGCATGTTATCCAGATACTTCGCAGTGTAAACCCCGTGTATGTTGTCCGCTAAAGCGAACAACAACGGGGACTGAGCGAACCCCAGGACCGCCTCCCGAACCGAACCTTCAGACGAAGTGCGGGCCCTCGTCAACTCCTCATCCAAGGCCGCTTTTTCCTCTTGGGCCCGAAGGAGAAGCTCGTTCAGTTTGTTCCTCTTCTCCTGGGCCCGACCTTGGACTTGGTTAATTTCCTCATCTTTGGCCCGCAGCTGAGCCTCCAGGTCGTTTATTCGTCCCTGAGCTACTTCCCCCACCTTCTCTAGCTCAGTGACTTTATCTGCTAAGAGCGAGACCTCCGTCCCGGCTCTTAGCAGCTCATTATCCAATCGGTCACGGTCCTCCCGTACCGTGACCAATTCCCCGTGCTTGATCTCAACTTGCCTTTTCGCAAGGTCAAGTTGCTCTTGGACTTTTTGGGATACAACGCCATCGCCTTGGTATTTCTCCATAGTGATGGCCGTTGTGAAAGCTTTCCTCAACATCTGCAAAACACAATACATGGTTAAGGATAAAGCTTCGGGCCTCCAAGTTAACTAAGAATTACCTTAGATGTGAGGTCAAGGTAGCTTTCCATGATATCTTCTGCAGATACGTCCGCTTGGACGTTATCTGGGTTCTGCTCCCCAAAAAGGCGGAAGTCCTTCACAAAGGCACTCCGCCAGGAAGATAACTTCCTCCCCTTGCTGAACCTGGTCAACAAGTCCAAAGCAACTCCCCAATTGGAGTTGGTCTTCGGGCTCTGCCCAGGTTCCTTCAAAACAATCCCCTTATTGAGGACCGGAGCGCGGTCTCCCTTCTTCAGCCTCTTCGGCTCCTGCAAGGCTTCTGTTTCGGTCACCCTCTTCCCTTTTCCCAAGGGGACCGGCGGCAGGGAGACGTTCGGCTTAAGCTGAGGGCCAGGGAGAACCTTCTCCACGGGAACGGCTCCCTGCAGCAACAAAGTAATAGTCTTAGCGTTAATAAAAGAGCTATTACCGATTTGATAGAGGTTGGATAAGCTCAGAGAACGAATCCGGGCCTTTATCACCTCCTCTACAACTCCAAATACCCGAAAGGCAGGCCCCTCTTCATTTGAGAACTGCCCGGTGCAGCGAAGGGTCAATGTGCCCGCGCTGGTTGTTTGGATCGGGGGTTCCCTGACCCCGAAGGGACCACCGTGCCTCCCGTTGCCGATTCACTTGCTTCGGCGCTGCCCGATGCTTCCCTTTGTCCCTCAGAAGGACGGACCGAAGTAGCTGTCATACGTTTAAAACGGGCGCTTGGCATCGTCTCAGTTGAATCTGCAAAACGAATACATAAAGATCATGAAAGATTAAAACACAAGTACTATTTCATACTCGACCCTTCTGATGGATCTGAATCTGAACTAGAAGATAAAACCCCCTTCGGGGCTGGGGCTCCGGTCCTACCCGCAACACCATCTCTATTAATCTTCTCTCCCGAAATAGATCTATTCGCTTAAGGCGTGCTTCGGGAGGGGGGAACAACGCAAGAGTGTTTGTGGTGTCCGTGCGGGAGGGGTTGAACCTGCTTCGGTCCAATTGCCCTATGCGTGGGTGTGTTTTGCGTGGCCATACTTTCAACAGATCCTCTTGCGGAACTTTCATCCACACATAACAAGCCTGCCACGCATGAAGAGACTCCCCAACAGACTTTGGTGCATTCTTTGGTGCGCACCGCTATGTAGTACAACTTACGACACCCCAACAGACATTTTCCCTTTCGGTACCCAACCAAGAACAGGTTAAAGAAGTGTTCTAAGGTTGGGGCCCGATTCTGTTGGTGACAATAAAAAATAAACGTTATAATATATACGTAACTGCCCGAGAATAACGCAAAAGTGGGGCAGTGGATTTCTTTAAGCATGGCCACTACAAAAGGATGTAGCGGAAAACGAAGTCCGCACTTTAAAGAGGCGTAGCTAACCGGAATAGCGGACGCCGGCACATTCATCTCCGCCGGAAGGAAACAGGGAATGTCTTCCCGTCCCTTCCAGATGGAGTAATGTGCCGTGATTGAAAACTTAGACCTAAATTCCTCAATGTCCAACTCGGACATAGAAGGATAACGCGTTTTATGGGGAGCCATGAAAGTATACCTTAACAAAAACGAGTTGGAAGAAGGTTGGACGAGAGAGTGATTTTTGGCACAAGAACTTGCTGCGATTTTCTCTTCGCGAAAATGACGATGAGGAGAAACAGTGCCCTAAATCCCGATTTAAATATTAATCTCCCAGCCAATGACATGCCGCCACGTAATACTGCCCCAGACTGTGACGATACGGAGCGTACTCATCATGCCTCTTGAACTGCCGAAGGTGAAGAGGCGCGGGTGGGATATTAGTATTTAAAGAATAACGAAAATAAAATATAATTTAAATATACGTTGTTAACCCTTAAACAAGATTGATTCATACGCTAAGGCAAACTTCGGTCCCCTGGACTCTCACTACTTACATGTACGGTCCCTTGTTCTCATGAATGTGCAGACATCATGTGATCGGCCTTGTATCACCTCTGCGATTGGCAATCAAGCCCGAGGGGCTAGTGATGAGAACTCTAGGACCTGGTACTTTGTTATGGGTAAGGCCCAGTAACAATTGGACCAATCCAAATGGCGAAAATGAATCCTTATAGCCCATTCCACACCTCCAATAAAGAGCGGTCCGATGTTCTACTGAGGACCGAAGATGACCTTAGCGGAATAAAGCGTTTTCTGCTAGCTGGCACTTGGGTTCGGTCCGAGCAGTTACAACTCACGTTTACCACGCTTCGGGCCTTCCCACGTTTACCACGCTTCGGGCCCGATCACGTTTACCACGCTTCGGTCCCAACCTCGTTTTACATCCCGCGATAACAATCTCTAACAAACCTGTCATAGGCGGTTACGGAACGTGATTTACACTCACTAAGAACTCTATAAATACAGGGCCAGACGACGGAGATAACAGGACCCTTTGGACGCGGAAGAACAGGTTGTTACCCTGCCGGAATTCTTACCGCTTTCTTTACTTCGTCATTTTCATTAGTCTTTCTTGTATAAACTTTGAGTTTTTTCATTAGTGAGCAGGCTAAGAGCATAATCAGCTCTTAGTCGAGTGTTTTTCACCCCAATTCTTGGGGTTTCACTATATATCGCCGTGCACTTACTTTGTTTTTAGCTTTTGATCGTCTTCCACACTTAAAAGAAATCAGAACCGTATTCGTTTGTTGAGCAAACCGGACGACTATTGGTACCCCCTAAAAAGAGATCATAACAATCATGAAAACATTGATATTATTATTTTAATTTTTTTTAAAATTAAAAAAATAAAAAATGGTACCGACCGACATACCACCGTCTTAACCAATATGAAAATTTTATATTTATCTCTCGTTATCAGAATTTTTAGGTTATACCAATGTTTTCATACTGACCGGTATACCGCCGATATACCGGTGGATATGGCGAATAACGAGTGGCACCGATATTTCAACAGATATCGGGTTTCCTGGTCGGAACCCGAGTTTTTCGGGTCGACCAGGAAAAAAATAAAATAAAATATTTTTGTTTAATAAAAAAATAAAAATTCGTACATACCGTACCGATCCGGACCGAAACGGTAAGCTGGACCGGTATGAAAACATTGGATTACACTATCTTATATTGAGAGTAAATATGTATTTTTACTAAAATCATGTTCATCATACAGCTTTTTTTACAAAACAAATTTTAAAATCATGTTATTATAAATACGTTCAACTCACCACAGTTTATCTCACCACACCTCACCGCACTTTCTTAACGCTGTAACAAAGAAGCCCGGTATCTTACCAATAAACTTAGTTTATAGAAAAAAATTATGTATGAGGTAGTGTCTTTAAACATACTTACTTCCGAGGATCTGTCACCAGAGTGATATACATTGACTGGTTGATTGAGTTGAAAAGATTGATGGTTTTTTCCGGCCTCATCGGCGCTCTGTGAACATAGTCCCCGGAGACAAGTACCGGCCCTTCCTCCCACTCAAGCTGCGCCAAAGATTGATGATGGACAAAGAAGTAGTTCTATTCTTATTTTTAATTTTAAAATAATTTGGTAAATAACTGGTTTCGTTATTTATATCTTTATTTTTTTTCTGCGGATAAGCATTTCTTTAGTCCAGGATTGAAGATGGAGGCTGTCTCGTCGTCGGCTTACCTGCTTTGTCCCAACTACAACAAAATCCATCTATGTTTCTTCCCCATTTCGTCTGTTTTTACTCATTCCCATGGCGTAAATTGCCTGCGTTTGGCTGCTTCTTTGACAGTTGGTTCTATTGTTGACAACGCCACACAAAATGGGACTTCTGGTTCTAAGGATTTTATTCCAAAAATTGATAAAACTGGCAGATTTTGCAGCCCCAGAGCTGCTCGGGAGCTTGCTCTGTATGTGCTCTCCCTTCTTTTTCTTGCTTAATTCATTCTAAGTAGCGGTTTTGTTGGTATTTTATTATCTGTTTGCTGAAACGGTCTTGAATTGTTGTAGGGTGATTCTGTACGCTGCTTGCTTAGATGGGTCTGACCCTGTTCGTCTATTTGATAGAAGACTCAATGAAAGAAGAGGTTCTATCACCGCTATCTTGCTTTTATCTCTAATGTTACGATGCTGAATAACCTGATTCAATTCACCATCATTCTGTTTTTCATATTATCAAGAAGATGAAAATAAGATGTAATTTGTTATCATGTTTTATCTCCAGACACAGGGTATGAATTTGATAAATCATATCTAATGGCATATGATAATATGAGCTTTGGAGGTCCTCCTGTAACTTTAGAATCCTCAGATGAAGCTGATGCAATTTCCCAAAACGATCAAAGGGAGTCTGAAATTGGTAATTTCTTTCACATTTCCCATAGTTTTTCAATTTGTTTTTCTTGCATAACTTTTTAGCATCCTTCTTGCAGAAGCAGAAGTACTTTCAGCTCCTTTAAAGTTAGTTTACAGCAAAATGATTTTACGGTAAAGCTTTTCGTATTATTCCGAATTTTAAATACCAAATACACTGTATTATCAATACACTTGTATTACAGATTTGCACGAAAGCTTTTAGTAGCAGTTTCTGAGAACTGGAACAATAATGTGAAAGCTATTGAAAAAGTTGCACCTCCTAATTGGATGGTA
The DNA here is from genome assembly GCA_009725065.1 of Utricularia reniformis. Lineage (NCBI taxonomy): Eukaryota > Viridiplantae > Streptophyta > Magnoliopsida > Lamiales > Lentibulariaceae > Utricularia > Utricularia reniformis. Next base: position 343,809 of record RWGZ01001035.1, read on the forward strand.
AGTTTCCGATATGCTTCTTGTCGCCCCATCATTTAGTAGCATCAAAACTTTGAGAATAAATCGTGCTAATGCGATGTTCGTATGCTCTAGTAGAGTGTGTTGTGTGCTAATTTATCAGAATCAGACCGATTTGTAGTTGTTTTCGCATGATCACATTCATTTGTTTGATGTTCAGAAAGAACCAGGTAGTAGAATACTAGAGTTTTCAGTTCTTCATCTAGCTATGTCTGAGATTACAGTTCTTGGAACAAGGCATCAAATAGTTATTAATGAGGTTGGTTCAAGTTCAATTTGCATAATCTCTACAATTCTGAAAATGCTGCCTTTTTCTATGTAGGCTGTCGATCTTGCGAAGCGATTCTGCGATGGTGCAGCGCCTCGTATAATAAACGGCTGCCTTAGGAGCTTCACCAGGCAACCAAACCAGGTTATAAATGAAGGCAAGTAATGTTCCAATGACCCTCTCTAGGCTCTAAATCACTTCAAAACTTTAAAAAATTGAATTGTTTTTGGGGTTTTGAGATGTATTTGGATTAGACATTAATTATTAGAACGCTATTTTGGAACTCTATCAAATTTAGAGTATAATTTTCTACAGGGAAATTTGTATAATTTTCATCTTATATTGATGTAATTTATGGAATATCTCAAATGTTTANTCGAATTCCTCGGTGGCCTTTCCTTATTTGACTGGAGCAGAGGAGAAAGAGCCGATTGAAAGCACTTTGATTTCTGAATTTAGTGATAGTTGTCACCAAAAGTTGGAGATCAACCAAATTTCCTTAGTGGGATCTTGCCATGTGCAGGGAGAAATGTTTAATAGGCTATCGGATATCCACTCATTAAATGTAGGCACATAATAATTTTCTGCGTATAAGTTGTGATGCTACCGTCCCTCTTATTAACGTACTTTAATGCATCCATAGGACCACTTGAACTCAAAGATTGAAAATGTTAAGGATGGGCATACCAATCTGATTGTGTTCTGTGACGAAGGTTCCACGGATGTTTCGAAACAATCAAATTCCGAAGGTATGTTGTATTAGGATATGCTATAATTATGCAATTTTCTCATAATTATAGGAGTTGAGAAAATTGCATCATTGGTCCCTAATGTTTAAAATAGTGCAAAGGGGATGCCCCCAAAGTTTGTAAATTGCATTATATATATAGAGTTTTTCTTTCGACTTTATGAACTTACCCTTTTCTTGTTTTATGTAGTGTACTCATCCTTGAACTGATCCTTTAACTGCAGGCCACATCCTTTCTCAACTTATCGACTCTGTGACCCAGCTTGGTGTGACTTACACAGTTTTGTATGTCTCCAATCCTTACAGACCTTCTACCCAGTCTACTTCACATCATGCTCTAGAAAGGTTTCTTGCCGAGGGCACCGTTGGAAACGTATCATTAAATTCTACAACATGCGACAATGTCTGCCAGATTAAGGCGTCTCTTTTAGAAGGCCTTTTAGTGGTAAGGCTTTAATTGCACAAATCAACATTTATTGTGAAAACAAACTTTGTAATAACAAACTACAATTCGTAACTCTCAGGGGATCGTGTTGCTTATAATCTTGATATCGGGACTCTGCTGCATGATGGGAATCGATACTCCATCAAGGTTTGAGACTCCACAAGATTCTTGATCCATAAATCTTTTATTAATGTGAAATGAGTGTATGTATGTATGCGTCTTGGATGATGGTCGTGATGTTCAACCGTGAGTTAACATATGTTTTTCCTTTCTATAAGCTTTTTCCATCATGATTCATGGATGAGTAATAAAATACATGCTATTATTACACTGGTTTTGTGTGCTTGGATATATCCTGAATTGTTAGGGTATATTTTTGGCAAAAATGAGTTATCAGTCAACTCTCAGAGCATTGGCTTTGAAATCCGAAATCATTAGCCGAACTAATGTCATTAGCTTCTTCATCAAGAATCTGAAGCTGGAAAAAGATACAAATGACAAGGTACTTCCTGCCTTTACTTACATTACCAAAATCAAAGTTGTAGTAGAATGGAGCATGACACACTCATATGGAGGAGAACAATACATAAATAACTAGATGCTATATCTAATTAACTCATATGTATCCTTGCAGGTAGGCAAAATCCCGGGTACTCCTCTACGACATGCCTATAAAGATGATGATGTTCTAATTTCATCACAACTTTACTTAAAGAAGGGACATTGAACCTTGTTCTAGCCTCCCTGATGCTTGAACATAGAACTTGCTCTATCCAATCTTGCAATGTCTTTTTATCCTCAGCCAACCATGTGGCTGCTAGTATTTGAGCCATTACTTCTTCATCGATTTCCAGATACCCCGTGTCTTCATTTAGTTGCAGATGAATCTCCTTCATTATGATGCGTGCAACAGAATCGAAGTCAAATGGCTTGAACTCCAATATATTGTCCACATTCTCAAGCAATTCTTGCAACCATGATGATGACATTCCCTCTGAGCTGTCATGATCATCTTCATCAAGTAAGTTTTCTTCTGTATCAATATCTTCTTCACTTTCATCCATCGGTAAGTTTAAGTCGATGTTGGATCTGGACAGTTGACAGGGGTGACTCCAAGTTGGAGCCCCGGCTGGCTCATTATTCAACACTAACTTCCCTTTAGTGACAGGGCTTCTTTGAACATTGCTGCTTCTGGTGATCCGAACATGGATTATATCACTCTTCGGCACACCAGAAGAAATCTGCAACTGTACATTCTTAGCTTCCAGTATTTTTTCTTCTGGAAATTCAGCTGCTATTTGACATGAAGCAACTTCTTCCACACTGCTCTTCAGGATTGAAGATACAAGCACGAAGATGGTTCCTTTGATACTAATGTCCCTTCCATAGGAATCCTGAAATTTACCGGTTTTGATTGCTTTCGATAAACCATCCCGAATCAAGATATCTGCCTTGTCAACATTTTCAAGGAGCACAACAGAGTTGGGGTACTTTTTCAGATCATCAGCAATGCAATCAACCACCACCTTCCTCCCTGGTGTTATGCTCGATAACTTCGAGCAAAAGCCATCGACAATTGAAATGGTTGAGCTAAGCCCATCATCCATGGACAAGTTGAAATACAGTAAACGTCCATTTTTGCCAAATACTATCTCAGGTAACATGGCAGCTACTTTAAGCTTTCCAACTTTATCAGGTCCCAGAAAGGTTAACCAGAGACACCCATTGTTGTCCTCAAACCTCCAACGTGACAGAGCTTTATTCACTGCCTGAATCGCATCTATCTGCCAGTAAACCTTCTGAGCAAGAGCCTTCCAAATGCCTTCAAGTTCTTTTGGAAATGAAAAATTTGATACTTGGATGCCTGATTTGTCTTGATAAGTTAATGAGTTATAGCTCTGGTTCCTACCCCTTTGACTTCTCATAGATTCATTAGTTAACTCATCAGCTGTCCCAAGCCTCAACTCTGTAGTTACAGAATGGCATTCAAAATCTCTTGCCGGAGTATTATTTTGCCTCGACGATTGTATCATTCGAGTGTCGTTTGAATAACTCTCTACTACATGTGATCCAAAAAGAGGCATATGTGAAGAATGAAAGTTATCCCATTTCCTTTTAGCATCCAAAACAGATCTCCCTTCTTTGGCCTGCACTGAAATGACAAAAGCTATATTTACAATGCATCTGCAAATTCAACATCTCCCTTGAATGTATTGCCCAAGATTGACTAACCTCCATTATGCAGCCAGGTAGCTTATCAGCATCAATTGAACCCCCTTTTTTAGCTGCTAACATTTTCTGCTCAAACTTGTCATTACGCAGGTTACAAAGCTTCGAATCAATCTCGGATGGCGCCGAAAAGAACCCACCAAATGGAATAAAAGACTTCATCAATCTGCAAAAGAGCAACTCAAATCATCAACATTCAGTTTGAGTACAGATATATATAGATGGAAGTTAAACCTGGATTTGAAACCAGTTGCAGAAGAAAAGGTTATAGGTAACAGATTCAGATCCCAATCTGTTTCAATACAAGGAACTCGCTCTACTAGTTTATTATATACATCATCACCAGACAAGAATGCTACAAGACAGAGCTTCCCACCAGAGTTTATCAGCAACTTTTTCAGTTCAGTTACCAGAAAATAAACAAGATTTGGAGATTTAGCATCCACAAGAACCTTCAAATCTCCACAGTGAACAATCATTCTAGGTCCTTTACAATTCAAAATCATGTCTTTCAGAGTTTTCAAATTCATCTCCATTGTTGATTCATCTAAAGATTCACTTACCAGCCCTGAAAAATCATTCTCCATGGAGATTAAACTGGAAGCTTCGATTTCAGGTTCGTTCTTCTTCTTAAACCAATCAAGAAAGCAAGCATATGCATCACCTGCAGATGCTCCAATCAGCAAGGGATTGTTTCTCCGGTTTGATTTGAAGATAACTTGATAGATTCTTGTTGAATTTCCATCCATTTCTTCAGCAGTAGTGTCCAGTAAAAATGGGAAATTAGTGAAGGGCTTTCCCTGTTTGAAACTACATGAAAACAGAGGAGGAGGCCGCTGAGATACTAAGAATCTTGAAGGTGTTGGAGGAGGGATCAGTACAGTGAATTTCATCTCTTCTGTATGAAAACCAGCGTCTCGGAAAACGCGATTGACGATCGGATCATCTAAAATTGAGACGATGAAATGTTTCAATTCAACTTTAACCGCGTAAATCGAAAGAGAACTGTCTGGATTCAGATTAAGCTGCTGTTGATACACCAGAAATGTATCCGGATGCCTTCGTTGATTCGCTTGAGATCTCTTAATCGCAGCCATCAATGAATTCGAAACCGGAGGTTGATCTCCTCCGATCTTAGCGACGGAAACTCGGTCAAGAGCAACACCAACACAGAGCTCTAGAGCACGGAACTGAAGGCGAGAAGAACAAGCAACGCTTCTAGAACGTGCGCACGCCTCTCGGAGTAAAGAAGAAGGTAAAGCAAGTAAAGCAGATACAACGTGTACAGAAGTAGTCTGCACATGATTCCGACGCTTGGCCACCCTAACTGCATCGTCAAGAGCCGCCGCAGATTCCTCCGCCAAGCATTGACGAGCAACCACCAGCGCCGTCGGCATGTTTCTCACTGTATGTACAGTCAAACTTTTAGGGATTGTAGTTACCTAGAAACGAAGACACCAGGCATCGACAAACAAACTGAAGCGAGAAAAAAAGGGATTGATTGATTGATTGAATGGGAAGAGAACAAATTCGCAATCAAATGGATGGATTCTGCAGTCGATGCCATCGAAAAAGGAAACCATTAGCAGTACAAGTCTTTATGGCCATGCTTTTTCTTGATAGCTACACTTTCCACTTAAATGGAACTCATTTTATTCATATTTAGTAAATTTAAAACAATATTTTATATTGATCTAGATATATCAATATGATCCACAAATTCGATTTTAATATCTAATATAGAAAAATACCTAAAAAAATACTATCAGAATTATATACTTTAGATAGTTTAATTCATTATTTTTTGAATACTAAATTATATATTGGTAATTTTGGGTTGAACGATATATTGGTATTCTCAATATCATCGGTCAACCTTGCGGGTTTTGATAGATAGGATATGAAAGTTTGGTTTTTAGAACATTTTTTTGGATGCAAATCTTATATGCTAAGGTCTACCTATATTTTTATATCAATCTCTAATAATGGGATGATGTTTGTTTGGTATAAAACAATGAGTTTGTTTGGATCGACTACTAAAAAATATGGTATGTTGAGATATGATGAATTGTGGTAAAAAATTTATGATAAAATTAGATATTATATTATCGTGAATTTATTAAAATATTTGATAAAATTACAATAAAAATGGTAATTTATGAAAAAATACATCAATATTTTAAATAATAATAATAATATTTATATTTTAATTATTATAATTAATGGTAAATTATACATTCACAAATCATGATTGTATGATAATTTGTTTTAGCAATTGATTTTTTAAAGATTAACACCACGTAGTTTGTGTGTGTTAAAATATAATAATTTCAATCACAAAACCGTAGTTAACCACGGTTTCAAACTAAACCATGTGATGTTTAGCTACGAAGATCATAAAGCTAATACTTTCATTGATGTATCATCAAAGAAAAAAATCTCGTAATTTTTAATATATTTTATAATACAAATAAAACACATTAGTATCATTATTGTAATTTATTATAAAACCAACAAAAATTCATTGAAATTGGAAAGCTGGAGGCTAAGATAAAATCATTTGTAATAATATGAAAAAAAAGATGTGGTATTCATTTGCATGATTCATATAATTGTAAGCGTATTGTTGCGATCAACAAGAAACAAAGATAAGATAATAAATGTGGCATCGCTTTCAATTATTAGTCAGTCCACTTCACACTCTAGTCATGTACCTTTCAACCAATCAAATTAATTTATTACTACAACCAAAAACCTTATCATAATTTAATGCTCTAGTTTTAAATTACATATGAAAAATTAATGAAGACTATGTATCAAATTTAAGATATTCAATGTTACATTATGACATTTGATTAGTTTGATCCTAAACTTTCATGGTTATAATAATTATAAGTCCTAAAGTTTTTCAATTTTAACAATAAAAATTATGACCCAAAATAAAAATTAAGAGATCCATTTTACTACTTTGAATATATGATTTGTTAAATATTATAAATTTAGAGAACCAAATTTATCAAAACCTTAAATGTGGTTACTAAATAAATATGTTGTTAAAACTACGTTAATTAAATTTACCAAAATTCTACGATTGAAAATGAGAAAATTACGACGGTAACCCTCAATGTTTAAAATAGTGTAAATTCGATATCCCAAAGTTTGTAAAATACATACAAAACATCCGAAGTTTCACAACTGTTCATATAAGTGTTTTAACAATTTATATGTTATTTTTAAAATTTTCAAAGTTTAGAGACATATTCATTACATATTTTCAAGGTTAAGAAGTCTAATATAAACTATAGAGCATTTAAAACATTAATATAAACGATTTTGAAACTTCGAACTACAATCATACAATTCTGAGGACATGTTTACAACTTTAAAAAATGAGGATCAATATCACACATTATATCAATTTGGAGGTTTTATATGCAATTCACAAATCTTGGAACACCTCCTTTACACTATTTTAAAATTCGATGACAACCGACAGACACCACTCGATTGAAAATGGCATTTTCCCATAAACTAAACAATTTTTTTAATATATATAAACAATATGATATTATTTTCTCTGTATCTTTTTAACTATTGAGCAAGCAAAGCACTAGAATTATAGATTTCTGTCAAGCAAGCAAAATAAGAATAATGCTCCAAAGGTTGTTCAGTTCAAAGAAGTCTAAAAGTCAACTGCAAAACTGGCTGTTACCTTCAACTACATTTTTCATGGCTTCCATTTCCTTTCTGTAAAGACAGATCCATGTGAATGTACACGACGAACGCGACGAAAACGATAAAAAATGCAGAAAACAGCATCAAAGGTTCAGCAAGCATGAACACTGACTTGAACTTGTAATGTACCTGCAAACCAAAAACATTATCCATCTCTTCGACTTCATTTTACATATATATCAATCCCTCGTTCCTCGGTTAAACAAAATCGGTACCTGAAATTGAACATTATGCTCGGGAACAACGTTATCTTTTTTCAAAACAACTACGGTTCGACCAATGATGTCAAGGTATGAGTACTTTGTCTGTAATAATAAAGTGTTTCTCAGCACAATTTATCATACACATATACATGCAAAAAATACTTCATAATCCTTATGGAAAATACCTCTGAACTTTGTATAACATCAAAAGGAACTTTGATAGATGGATCGTTTGATCCCTCGGGGAGAACAACCTTAAGAAAATCATCTTGAGAATTCAGGGAACACACAAAAAAATGGTTATAATCTTGCAGCACTCACTTTAATTGTAAGTTTTCCAACTACAGTATCTGCAAGAGGGCAGCCAAAACTGTAATTGAGATAACGGGAGCCAGTGGTCGATTCAAAAAGGAAATTTTGCAATGGAACTCCGTATCCGATGATAAATGTTGCCTTCCATCCACCGAATAATGGATAGCGTGGCTCTATTAATAGCTCTGACTGCATAGGACATGAAATATGTTCAAAAATATAATTCTTGCTCATAGCTTTCATGAGGATAAAAAATACCTTTCTGGGGTTTGTACGAAGGTGTGATGTCGAGATATTTCCAATATCATCTCTGTAATACACAGAATGTATATGTGGTGGTAGCTCAGCAAGAAGATGCCTGAATGAAGCGGCAGCACCACTACCATCCGGTCTTGATTGATAATCAACCCTGTAAAATGTTTAGAAATGGCTTGAAAGCAATGCATTGCATACTTCACAAAATAAAGCATCATTTAAACATGTATACAAACGGCTCGAAAACAAAGTTTTGAATGTATTAATAGTTGGTAAAAAAATAAAGGCCAGACCTTGAAAAGACGCCTTTGTGTTTGGCGCCAGCATGAGCTAACTTGTAATGCTCTGTAACCTGAATACTCCCCCAATGAGATATTTCAATTTCACGCTCAAGTTCCTCGACAAAGGCAAATGGATTGTTATTTTCAAAATGAACGATGATAGGAGAATACGAATGAGGAGGATTGTCCTCATATGGACCATAAGCTAGCTCAGTTCCACTGCTATGAGTCGGTTCAACTCGGGTGAAAGATTCTATATTCTTGCTTGGCATTTTAACCAGTGTTGCCTGATGTTTAATCTGATATGGTGACAGTATAACAGCACTGTCATGATAATACACCATTTGAGACTCTGATTGTCTTATTTCCACAGGAAAGGGCTCAAGAGAGTGAGTCAAGATGTAAAGCACTTCTATGGTTACAGATTCGCTCTTCAATAATGGTTTCAATAGCGATATAGCAAAGTATTTAGTTCCATTAGGACCATCAGGTTGCTTGGCTGAATTTACTTCAAGAGGAACATATGATTTCTTCTTCTTCTTGCCTATAGGCACTGCAGCTTTAATTAATGCTAATTTCTCAAACTGAGCAGGTGGGAAAGCAAAGAGAACTTCTGAAGATGGAGAATCCCCCAAATTTTCTACCTATATGAAGAAAATGGAATAAAGCAATGAACCTTTTCAAAATTAGCTCTGCGTTAGAAACATGTCCATAGGGGCATTAAGAACTCTGTATCGAGAAATTTGAAAACTACAACAAAGACAATACCAAAAACACAAACCAAACTACAAGTTTTTAATCTCATTGGCTTAGATACACTTCATGGGTTCAGAATAACAAAAAAACAAAAACAAGCATAAAAGAAATCGGTAAATTGTGCGAGATTGCGCATTATTACCTAAACAAGAGTAAGAGAGTTACCTTCAACGTCAAATACACCCTCACAATATGCGAAGTCACGTCAATCTGAACCAAAAATAACATTTCATGGGTTAAGACTAAAATCCCAAAAAAAATAAGCAAATCAAAGCAAAATTCCCAGATTGTAGAATAGAACAGATCTTAAATTTCACCTGTCGCTCAGCGTCAACGATCTGAAGATCATACTGAGAAGATGCTGTTGTGATGAAGAAAAAAAGGAAGAATGTAACGAGGGAAAAAATTGTAGCAGCCATCGCCGCTCCGTTTCTCCTTCCTTACGCCACGACAATCGACAAGACAACACTTAAGTGCAATTGTAAAGTCAAATGCTATTGACCCGACCCGATAATATAAGTACCATCCTAAAAAACCATTTTTTACCGTTAACTTAAATTCAGAAACTTCCATTACATTTCTCACCTTCAAATCTACTCCGATTCTCCGAACAAACCGGAATGCCTTTGAAGATCCATTTTTTATTGGTATTTCCGAAAAAAAGAGAAAAAAAGATGGATTTGAAGAAATCGCAAGTTTCTAGAAATGAAATGCTGGTATGGGCATTTGCAATTCTGTTAGCCTTCGGCGGCGCCGGAGGCGAGTGTGAGCATCATTGCCTCCCTGTGTGCATGAGGGTCCAGGACGCTACACTCCCGGACTGCTTGCCGGCGTGTTCTCAGTTCTGCAACCAGGTCCACGGCAGGCTCCATCCAGGTTCCCTTTCCTACTTCCTTTTCTTCATAAATTTGATTTCTCCCCATGATCAATTTTCTTAAACTTAATTGGTTTCGATCACAGGCCCCCATGATGAAGATGACAAAGTAACCATGTAGAAATACCTCACACATTTTGTGAATTGTACAATGAATGTAATATAGTTAGTATAAAATGATCACTTTTGTTTTTAATTATGTTTGAAAAACATATTACAACATGGGATGATAAGAAAGACAATCATTTATACCTTAAGAAAGTCAAATACCCGGAAATACCCGTATTTTCTCCGTACCGCCATATATTAGGTTTATAGTCGAATTCCACATTTTTTCGAGTCAAGCCCTACAAATTTAATTAAATATTATTTTTCATTTTTTTAATATTTTTTAAAAAATCAAATTTTGTAATAGTTGGTATACCATCTAGTATATAGACCATACTAATTCAAATTTCTGATTGATATGAAAATATTGATACTAATACATATATACATAACATTTAATTTAATTAATAACTAAAATAAATTGAAATGAGTCTGGAACTCAATTTTAAATTTGTATGTAAAGAATAGTTATTATACTGATGCGATTTAAAATATTTTAATAGTTTAAAACTAAAATTGATAATATAAAAGATTTAATATGAATTTGTTTAAATAAAATAGCTAGAATAAATTATGTAACAAATTGAAGCGATAAACAATCAAATATTTTCGAATTTGTTTAAATAAAATTAATTATGTAACAAATTGAAGAGATCAACAATAAAATATTTTCACAAAATATTCATAATTAA
>RWGZ01001036.1:6228-31192 GCA_009725065.1 Utricularia reniformis
GTAAAACGAGGCTGGGACCGATGCGTGGTCTGCGTGATCGGGCCCGAAGCATGATAAACGTGACAGGGCCCGAAGCGTGGAACGCGTGAGCCTGTAACCGTTTTGTAACCGTTCGGACCGAACCACGGAGCCAGCTGGCAGATAACGCTTATTTTTACTAAGGTTATCTTCGGTCCTCCGTGTTGAACATCGGGCCGGTCTTCTTAAAGGTGTAATTGGGCGGTGAGAATTCGTTTTGATTAGTTAAATCGGCCCAACTGTTATCGGGTCTCACCCATCACAGGGTACCCGGTCCTAGAGTTCTCATCACTATTAAAATATTAGCTTTTTGATACTGGTACAGAAAAATTTTGCCCAGGATTGGTGTATCATTCACGCACATTAGATTTTTATGTGGGAAAACTACAACGAAAATTTGTGCGGTGAGTTAGAAGAAATGAGCGAAGATACATATTTCGCATGATACAAATCACACGGAGTCATGGATTTGGCAGTATGATCGGAGGAAAGCCGCCGATAGAGGGGAGGATTTGCTGAGCCAATGGCTCTTATAGTAATGTTTAATATGAGAAGTTTTTTAACTAAATTTCTTAACTAATTATTTGGAATGTTACTTTTGTAGACGACTGATTTAGAGGATGTAGCAGAGACTCAATTAGGGGGAAACGTGGAAGTTTCACAAAGGGTGAGTGAAGCAGGAGCCACTGCAATTTCATGAGACTCAGCCATCTTGCCCCCACATCATGGGTACTGGCATTCCCCTCACTACACAGATTATGGTCATGGGTTTAGTCCACCTATGACCTAGCCTACACGTCATGAGACTCAGCCATCTTGCCCTTCATCCTATGGTGCAACAAGCCAGAGATGACACTCCTATCAGGATCCTCGACAGAACCCTGAAGTTGGGCAAAGTTCGTGGCAACCCCCGTATGAAACGCCACACAATGCCCCTCGGCCTGTTCATAATGTCCGGCCTCCCTTGCGACGTGGTCGTCACCCACGCAGAACACAGAGGAGAGGATCTAGTAATGTATCGCCGTATGATGACACTATATATTTTGATTTTATATGATTTTATACGATTAGTTAGTATTGTTTCGAACCGTACACCATTTCAAAGCTACGATGTAGTACGTACCAAGCTTGCTCGTACTTCATAGTTAACTTATAGTTTATGTGAATATGGGTCTGGACCGTTTGCACTTTTATATCTATGAAAAAAAAACTTTTTAGAACTTCTGATAATATTATTTCATATTAAGAACATTACGTACTGTTATCATTTCTGATGAATGACTTCATCTCGTAAGCAATAAAATTCCGTAAAAGATTGTAGTGACCTTCCTCCAACAATACATTGTCACATGAATGGCCATAAGCGTACACGGAAATATGCCACACGAGGTCACGAGCCGAACAGATCACTCGTAGATGAAACGGACATGTACCGCTTACACATCTGATTACCAACTTCTCCAAATTGTTATATATTCCTCTGTATTGCAACCGTCTACGAATATGAAAATGAGCAATGCAGTACTTTAATTGAAACTTATCTTTGAATTTCATCCTAACAGCAAGATGAGGTTGGTCAACGTCGTATTTCGTGTACCGACGTTTTGAAGTAGGTATATCATTATCACCTCTTTCAAAAATCGTTGACAGGTGAATGAACATTATGTCTATTTCCTCCGATGAGCATTGCAATCGTCTAATTAAACCACTGAAATTATGCACAGACCTAGCTGATTGTAGGTCATCCTCTGGTTCCAAATTTTATGTTTCATCTTCATCTTCGACCACGATTTCCGGTTCTGGATCATCATCTAAACCAGCCTCGTTCTCTTCTGCCATACCTATATCACAGACGCATGAATACTACACAACAAGTATTTAGACAACTTGGTATTCTAGTACCTTGCGAAGTAAACGGATTCCCTCTAGGCATTGCATTGTCGGTGTTCCAATACTTAAAGCTGTTTAGGTTGTGAATGCTATCGTAGTCCGGGTAACTCGATCCATGTTCAGGATTGTCAGCGGAAGGTGTTAATGACGGAGGATAATTCATATCAAAATTAAACAAAAAATTGTTATAGGGATCCATGAAAAACTAAATATTATCGTGACAATTGCAACTAAACTTTTGTAACATTTACTGCAAATCGATGTCGATTACTTCTCAGTGGTGAATTTCAAAATGAATCGAGCGCGATATATACAGATTTATTGCCAAACGCGGCCGCTATCGTAAATAGCAGCCTTGTTTAAATTCAATAGCGGCCGCATTTGATAAACGCGGCCGCAATTGAATTTAAACGTAGCTGTGTTTACGGAACGCGGTTGATCCTAAAAAAACCCGATTTTTTTAAGCATTATTCGAAGGAAAAAACCTAAATAAAAAAATAATTTATCTAAATCTGAAAAAATTGATAATGAAAAAATAATAATTTAAGTATGAATAAATTATTAAATATAACATTAAGAAATAATTAATTAAGTACATAATAAAATGAGAAAACAATAAGTTCAATTGACACAAATTAGGGTTCATAACTGGGATGCAAACAGCAACATAAGAAAAAGCTGATTAACTGGATTCGCTGATCTCTTACACGAGAACCATCTGGAAACGGCTCTGGTTTGGACGAGCGGTTGATTCCGTAATGAAGGATAATGTGGAAACAGCCGGTGAGGAAGATGTTGCTCCTGATGAACAGCCAAGTCAACGTCCAGAGAATGCTGAATCCCATGAGTCCGAGGATGTTCATGTTGATACCCAGTTACCAGAAAGAGAAAATTTTGTTAAAGATTGTCCCTTGGAGTCAGATCTTTCTCGTATTCCTTCTAATCGCGAGGTACTAGGAGATGAAGGGACGCGGAATTTTGATGCTGCTGATGTTAATGGGACATATTTGGAGGTTCGAGATGAAAGTGAAAAGGTATGTGAAGAATTTAGCTGTGAGGTGCGTCAGGGGAGCTCTGCCGCCGAGAACCAATCCAGGGAAGAGGAGATTGAAACCATCATCAATACGGACATAGATACTGCTCAGGAGGAGAAACCAGAAGACAAGCTACGAGAGACGGAGGCTGAGGTAAAAAATGGGGGGCCTGAATTAGGTGTATCGACAGAAGTAGAAGTGAAGAAAGAGCCTGATACAAAATCTAAATGTTTTCTTCTTGATTCCACTGATTTCAATGGGAACGAATCCGGTACTGAAGAGGAGCAAGATGCATTTATGAAGGAGCTTGAAACTTTCCACAGAGAAAGATGTTTGGATTTCAAGCCTCCAAAGTTTTATCAAGAGCCGCTAAATTGCCTCAAGTAATTATTTGATATTTATGTTTGCAATTATTTTTCATGCTGTATACCTCACTTTAATGTATGTCCAAAACAGGCTGTGGAGAGCAGTCATAAGACTTGGTGGTTATGAACGGGTGCCTACTCTTTCAAATACTTATGAGTTTATGCATAGTAGTATTGTTATTGATGTTTATGGGATCTATGATTGTCAATGTTTTCTTTAAAGCGCATATATTTATCTAGTGAAGACCTTGAATTTTAGGATTTCCTTATTGTTCTGATGCATATTTATTATGGATTTTATATGAAGCGATCCTTTCACATGAGTTCCATGAATGTTATAGGATCCCTTATTTTGTTGTTGTGTAGGTTACTTCATTGAAGCTATGGCGGCAAGTTGGAGAATCTTTTCATCCACCAAAGTGAGTATATTATCCTTAATGATGTACTAGATGCAGAATTTGTCCCACAATGGTTAAATTGATTAGGTTTATAAAGGGTGGAATATCATCACATAATGACTTGATCAAATCTTTTATATGTGTGTCTTCCTCCCTTAATCCCGTTCGTTCGCGCTCCCCCATCGTAATTTCGGTTAGACTCTATAATTCCAACATGGTATCGAGCTATCGATACATTCTAGTTTCGCAAGTCCAAACCTTATGGTTGGACTTGAGGGGTGTTGAATTTGTCCCACATTGGTTAGACAAGTGAGATTGATTAGGTTTATAAAAGGTGGAATATCATCACATAATGACCTGATCAAGTCTTTTAAATTTGTGTCTTCCTCCCCTTTATCCTATTCGTTCACGCTCCCGCTCCCGCGTAATTTCGACTAGACTCTATAATTCCAACACTAGAGTTGATGAAAGTTTTGTTTAATTGTTTCCCATTAATATGCATTTCGTTGCTTGCTCATTGTTGTGTTATCTTGAATAGGACATGTACTACAGTCTCTTGGACGTTTCGAGGTTTCTATGAAAAGGTCGATCTCCAATCCCGTTGAATGATTTCTCTTTACACAAACTATGATCATTTCACCTTACTTGTAACTCTTGCAGGCCCTCTTAGAGTATGAGAAGCACAAAATGCGCTCTGGTGAGCTGCCATTCACTGATGCTTCTCTTTCAGATCCTATCTCTGGAAATCAGGTAATTGCAATTTTCCACCTTTTGGCTTGTAATTGCAATACTTGTTAGCTCTAGTGTTCCTTATGATATGATATTGTTGGGACTCAATTCCTTCTCTATCAGGTCAAATTCCACCTTTAAAGTGTAATGTCTAATCTAGCTCCACCCCATCTTTCATTTTTTTCTCCTAACTATCCAATTAATAAGTTGCCATACGACCATATTTTCAGGTACATTTGGTTCATGCTCCGGGATCTGGTAGAGCAAGAAGAGATGCGGCTNGGTAAAAAATGGGGGGCCTGAATTAGGTGTATCGACAGAAGTAGAAGTGAAGAAAGAGCCTGATACAAAATCTAAATGTTTTCTTCTTGATTCCACTGATTTCAATGGGAACGAATCCGGTACTGAAGAGGAGCAAGATGCATTTATGAAGGAGCTTGAAACTTTCCACAGAGAAAGATGTTTGGATTTCAAGCCTCCAAAATTTTATCAAGAGCCGCTAAATTGCCTCAAGTAATTATTTGATATTTATGTTTGCAATTATTTTTCATGCTGTATACCTCACTTTAATGTATGTTTAAAACAGGCTGTGGAGAGCAGTCATAAGACTTGGTGGTTATGAACGGGTGCCTACTCTTTCACATACTTATGAGTTTATGCATAGTAGTATTGTTATTAATGTTTAAGGGATCTATGATTGTCAATGTTTTCTTGAAAGCGCTTATATTTATCACTTGAATTTTAGGATTTCCTTATTGTTCTGATGCATATTTATTATGGATTTTATATGAAACGATCCTTTCACATGAGTTCCATGAATGTTACAGGATCCCTTATTTTGTTGTTGTGTAGGTTACTTCATTGAAGCTATGGCGGCAAGTTGGAGAATCTTTTCATCCACCAAAGTGAGTATATTATCCTAAATGATGTACTAGATGTAGAATTTGTCCCACATTGGTTAGACTTTAGAGAAGTGAGATTGATTATGTTTATAAAGTGTGGAATATCACCGCATAATGGCTTGATCAAGTTTTTTATATGCTTGTCTTCCTCCCCTTAATCCCGTTCGTTCACGCTCCCACATCATAAGTTTGGCTAGACTCTATAATTCCAACATGGTATCGGAGTTGGTTCGATTCATTCTAGTTTCGCAAGTCCAAACCGTTGGACTTGAGGGGAGTGTTGAATTTGTCCCACATTAGTTAGAGAAGTCGGATTGATTAGGTTTATAAAGGGTGGAATATCATCACATAATGACTTGATCATCCCCTTAATCCTTTTTCGTTCATGTTCCCCATCGTAATTTCGGCCAGACTCTATAATTCCAACACTAGAGTTGATGAAAGTTTTTTTTTTGTTGTTATCCATTAATATGCATTTCGGTGCTTGCTCATTGTTGTGTTATCTTGAATAGGACATGTACTACAGTCTCTTGGACGTTTCGAGGTTTCTATGAAAAGGTCGATCTCCAATCCTGTTGAATGATTTCTCTTTACACAAACAATGATCATTTCACCTTACTTGTAACTCTTGCAGGCGCTCTTAGAGTATGAGAAGCACAAAATGCGCTCTGGTGAGCTGCCATTCACTGATGCTTCTCTTTCAGATCCTATCTCTGGAAATCAGGTAATTGCAATTTTCCACCTTTTGGCTTGTAATTGCAATACTTGTTAGCTCTAGTGTTCCTTATGATATGATATTGTTGGGACTCAATTCCTTCTCTATCAGGTCAAATTCCACCTTTAAAGTGTAATGTCTAATCTAGCTCCACCCCATCTTTCATTTTTTTCTCCTAACTATCCAATTAATAAGTTGCCATACGACCATATTTTCAGGTACATTTGGTTCATGCTCCGGGATCTGGTAGAGCAAGAAGAGATGCGGCTGCTCGTGCCATGCAAGGTTGGCACTCCCAACGGCGTGTTGTTAATGGAGAAATAGGGGATCCCATTGTAAAGGTAAAAATAAGGGTATTTTGTACATTTTCTACTTCATTCAGTTTAACGTTTCCTCCCTATCGTTCAACCACAGGATCAGATTCCAACCATGATCCCGAAGCGTGAAAAACAATTGAAAAACATCGGTAAGATTAACTTATGCTGCTCTTAAACAAGGAAATATATCTTTAGCCTTGTTTTATGAAATATCGAAATTATTCCTTTGTATGTTAACTTCTGAACAAGGTTTTATGAAACGTAAGGGATCATATCCTGTTGAGCAAGCATCAAAGTGTCAGCGAGTATTATCAAAACCACAGTAAAGATCAATCATTAGTTCTGTCTGTGTAACCATTTTTATTACAAGATCAAGACTCAATATTTATTTTTGTTATTACAGTTCGGAAATGATGGTTGTGGATGTCGGTATGTCAGCTGATTGGGTTAAAGTCAATGTTCAGAGAGTGGTAAATTTTTATATCAATGGCTCTTCATATGTGCTCTGCTCCCTCCATGTAACTTTCATTTGGCTCTTCTGCAGAAAGATTGCTACGAAGTTTACGCATTAGTACCCGGGCTTTTGCGTGAAGAGGCAAGTAAATGAATTATTTTTGGTCACATGGATTTGTTTACATATTGTGTGGAAATGGATTTGGGTACAGGTACATGTACAATCTGATCCTGCTGGACGTTTGGTTATATCAGGGCAACCTGAACAACAAGATAATCCTTGGGGTGTCACTCCATTTAGAAAGGTACTTTTTTTCGTTTTCTCGACTTGCCAGTTTTTAGCAGAAACTCTGATATTTATGGTTAAAAACGTGATCAAATGATTATGTGATGATATTTTTCACCTTTATAAACGTAATCAATCCATTTATAGCCAGAAATCTCAAGTGTTTGTGCAGGTGATTAGTTTACCGACGAGAATCGATCCTCATCAAACAACGGCAGTCGTGACACTTCACGGGCAGCTTTTTGTGCGTGTGCCAGTTGAAGATTCATTAGTGAATCAGATGGGTTGAGGTGAGAATTGACTGCCATATTTGTGAACTTCATCACTAGTTTTTTTAAAACCTTTCACTTGTCCATTGTAGAGGGGTTTTGTTTTACAAGGGAAACAAATTTTTGTTATATTATGATATTCTTTTACCTCGACAAATTGCTATTTTCTGCAAGTTTAAAGGTATGACTTGTAACTTAATTTTGAACTACCATTAAATACATTCAAATTTTATTCGCATACCTTTATACAATGTCCAAAGTTTTATGATTATGATAATTATAATTATACAAATGTAAATATGAAGATTTGTAATTGTGATAAAATTGGTTCTTATCCTTTGGAACTAGTCTTCAAAGTTTCGTTTGTATGCAATGTTTTCATACCTATTTGAAGTACCGTTTCGGTATACCGATCAACACAGAATTTTTTTATTTAAAAATAATAATAATTTTATTATTATTTCTGGGTCGACCCTGGAAAACCTGGGTTCTGACTCAGAAATCCGGTTCCAAACAGTACTTATTGAAATATCGATGTCACCCGATTTTTATTGTACTGATCAATATGAAAACATTGTTTTTATGACAAAATTAGTCTCCAAAATTTTTCAATTTTAACAAGTTATATATTCATCCAAAATAAAATTTTGGGATTGATTTTACAATTTTGGAGACTAAATATCAAATGCTATAAATTTGGAAGATCAAAGTCAAACATATTAAAGCTGAGATGATTAAATATATCATTACAATATATGAAATCAAATTTGCACAATTATGAAATTTAAGTAAAAAGAACTTTACAGTTATATTTTAAGAGATTCCCATTTAGGTTTCCAGAGCAATTCCAAACTTCTCACCATTCAAATCTTGATGAAACTAGATTCACCAAACTTCTCATCTTTATGCAACAAAAGCAATATGGATCCCATATGATTAACAAAACTCAAAGGGGGTTCGGACCACAACGGAATTCCGGGACAGTAATTGACTAAAACAACATTTGACGAATATTGAACACCAATCGGATTGAACATTCTTTATGGGAATTCACTGTTGCAAATATCTTGAAGAAAGACAGCATGAAAAGTGGAAATTTTTAGAAGATGAATGGCTGCCATAAACACAGACATATTTACAAAGATAAATAGTTCCAATTCACCTCACAATTCTTAGGCTTCTTTTCTGCATCATGCACAAAAATGCATATGATAAATCTGCTCTTCTTCAATGAGGGAATTAAGCAAGTTAATATTATAATAAGACAAGCTATTCTCTATCCAACTTTTCAATCTAAATAGTAAATATACATATATCCAGTAAAGAGTAATCAACAACCACCACTTGATGGCTCAACAGAGCTCAAAAGACCATTACCTCTAAGCTGCATACAAAGCTCTTCTGCATCTGCTTGACCACAAATTATCACCACAGCCATACCATTGTAATGCGCTTCTTGCATAATATTCACAGCATTGTCAAGTGTCATCCCTGGTATTACCTTCATCAGTACTTGCACAACGTACTCTCTTTTATTAAAATTGTCATTATGTAGAAGTACACGGTATGGTGGTGACGTTTTCCTCGATTTCCTACACCAAGAGGCAAATTTTCCTAGTAAAAATAGATTTAACCATACAGCACATAACTAGAACATACGAAGATTTGTCTTTAGAACAAAAATAAAATAGACAAACCAAAGCATTTGAAATGGAAAATTCATTAAATCCCATCTTCCTGGTTATCTGAGGCAAATGGGAATATATGCTACGGCTATGTCCTACCCTGAAATACCTGAGACCTTCTATAACTTCGCACGTGATGGGTGATTTCTTGGTTTAGGGTTTATTAACAGAGAGAAACACACAAAAATGAATACCTCAAATCGAACTCAGACTCACGGCCTGGATTTGCTTTCTCTATAACAGGTTTCTCTAAAATTCCCCCACCTTTCCCAGAACCAGCAATTGTCTTAGCCATCAAAGCGCTCTGATTTGACCACCTTCTATGAAGTGGGGATCTCTCCCCTGTACACATCAGAAGACAAATTCCAATTATAGATGAAAACTATATTTCGCACAATTGAAACAAAAATCTACCAAAACAAAATAAAAAACCAAATATACAAAGGATTATCAGTTACCAGATGGCGGATTCAAGACTTGATTGGGAGAGAGCGCCACTCTTCCGCAGGCGATGACGGTCTCCATTCGCCGGAGCTCACAAAAACCACACGCACTAACACGCTGCTGATAGTTGATACTATGTGTTCGTTTCCCTGTATTATATTATGTGGCTCTATTTTTTTAAAGAAAATAAATCTTTTATTTATGCTTAACATCTATCGCCTATATTACATACTTTGGTCCACTACGTTCTATTCACTCAAAATCGGATGGAGTGGTTTAAGGTTCAATCATTTAATGAACGTTTTTTTTATTAAATCAAATGTATATATNTTAAATAATTACAAAACTAATATCTCCTATTTTTTATTAATATTTTATTTATTATCTAATTATTTAATTTAAAAATTAATAAACATATTTTAAAGAATTGAAATACAATTTATCTATTTTTTATTTTTACTTTAAATTATTAATTAAGTTCATGAGATGATTCACAACCCTTTAGAATCAATTCGATTATGGTTCCAGTTCAAATTACCTACGATTTAAATCTCTTTATTGGCCCAATTTTAAAAAATGGAACTCTCCAAAATAGAAACCCGATTTAAAAAAAATGGATACAAACCGGTTATTGGCCCGAGTTTATATATTTCGAGCTCGTCTACGATTTGATTGATTGTCTTTTTTCCTACATTGGCGGCCGGAGATAAATGGCGAATGAAGAAGAGGCGTCCGTTGAAGCGGCAGCGGCGGCACGGAAGGAAAGGCTGAAAGCGCTTAAAGCTGCTCAGGAGCTCCTTAACGCTCCGGAAGATAATTCGGTTAACGATAATGCTGACGATCTGCCGGCGCAAGTAGTAAAAAATGCGAAAGAAGATAGTATTCCAGATGAAGATGAAGAGGATGAGGAAGGGTAATACTTCTCCATTGACGTGCTTATTTTTTAGTCCTAATTTTGAAGTAGAATTGGATTTGATATTCCGCTCGTTAACTTTATTTTGCCCTAATTCTTTTATTCTTTAGCCGTTTTGAGGAATTCCTTATGCCTTTCCTGCTCTTGATACAACGGAGTTATGAATATGTATGTTAAAACATGATGATCTGCTGCTGTTTACTGTTTTATAGATAAACCATCAGTTTTGATTTTTAGGCACAAAATCGTTTGAATGTTCATTGTGGAATTGTACAGGCGCGTTAATGTGAAATTCCGGAATTATCTTCCTCATGACAAGCAACTTCAGCAAGGTAAACTTGCTCCACCTGTGCTACCTAAATTTGAAGAAATTAAAACTGCAGCTCCAGTTCCTGAAGAGAAGAAAGAGGTGGGTGACTGAATTATAAGGTTAAATGTCATCTCCACGACCACATTAGTGTAATTTGCTGAAAGTGAAAATGAAAAACTTGCAGGATCCATTTCTACGTATTGCACCAAAAAAGCCAAATTGGGATCTAAGGAGAGATGTGCAAAAGAAGCTTGATAAGCTTGAAAGACGCACTCACAAGGCTCTGCTACAACTAATGGGTAAGCTATCCCTTGTTTCGGGGTCATGCTTTATGTTCTAGTCTCTGTTTCTTTATGAAAGAAGCCAAAGAGTTTTTTAGTTCATTATACTTTTAATTATGCAGAGATTGAGGAAGCAAAAAGAAATGCAGCAGAAGAAATAGAAAATGAAGAAAGGTGAAAGTTATGGAACAATGGGAGGTTTCTTGTTCTTCCTACATCATTTTCTAGTTGGTTCTCATGTCTAACTTGCAAAATATTTGGTTAAGAGTGACTGTTGCAGGCATTCAATTGAATGATTATCAATGAAATGGCCTATAAAGTTAGCAGAGATTCAACAAGAGTTTTGCGAAATTCAGATTTACATCTTTCAATTTTACTTCAGTCTCATTACAATACCAATACCATTGAATGGTTCTTCCCGGCTAGGATATTTCCAGGTTCGTCTTTCTGGCTTAAAACCTACTGAGTTAAGTTGGTTCAAGTAATTCGGTAGAAAGCACAATGGTTAAATTGTTCTATTTAGGAACCTAGTGATTTTTATTGCGACACTGGTAACAAAAGAATCTAATATAAGAGGTCAATGGATTTGCCTAAAAACATAACAGGTTTGTTTGATAGTGCGATCAAAACAACGGTGAGATGTTCAAATCGTGATTTTTTAATACATATAAAACATAAGTTTAATTGCGATGTGATAACCGTTAAAATATCATGATATCATCACAATTGTTAAAATTAACTGTGGTTTTGTCGTGATTTTGGAAAAGATTTATTTATTATTACTTTTATTATAATATAATTATATTTATTATTTTTATATAAATCACGATCATAATACCGTAATTTTATCAAATATATTTAAAAATTCATAATTATCATATTCCACCACACCGTAATTTTAAAAAATTGAATCAAACAAACCAATAGATTTGTGAGAAGAAACTAACATAAAAATTTGAGTTAAGACTACTAAAATTGTATATTTTTTCATTAAAGTTTTTAGTTTACAACAAGTATACCCCGAAATTACATATATTATCCGTAATACAAGCTGGTTTTAAAACAATCTAAATTCACACATAATACTAAATAGATTTTTGATCTATATTCATATTATGAAAACACATTTTCAAATTGCATGATAACCTTAAATGTCTTACAAATATTACAAGAGAATTGTAGGGTCAAAATCCATTTTTTAGATAAAAAAAGCGATAAATAGGAGGAGAGTTCAGACCAAGTCCGGCCTCTGAGGTAGAAGAAGATTGTAAAACTTATCTTGCGAGAAGAAATATTTCCCTTTGCTATCCACTGCTCTTTTCCACCCACACCATCCACCGTTGATTATCTTCTTCAAATCTTCACCGCCCGTATAATGAGGATCAAGGATCAGAAATCCACAATCCCCACTACTTTTATCATGCTCCACACCTAGGAGAGTGTAAGCAAGAACCCCTCCACCTGCAACTTACAGTCAAAACAATCTCACATTCGAATGGACTCAATCGAGTTTGCTCACCGATCATGACCGGAGTTCCTTGAGTCTCGAAGTGCAACCCGAGCTCTCGACATTTCTCCGGAAGCTCAGCTCCTGATCTCACATTAATGATCTTACAACTTACTCCAAGTAGTTTGTCCAAGACGAAGCTCAACTCGATCGCTCCGATCCATTCTCGTGATCCGATGAATGAGGGATCCTTATCCCCTATCTCCACTAATGACTTTTGTATTTCACTGTAGTTATGGATGAGAGGATAATAAGGACTACTCATAGCCAGTGTAGAGCTTTTTGAAGAAGACTACCTATGAGTAGGAACATCGATAGAAGTGTAGTGTTGCAACCTGAACCACGATATAATGGTTTGTAGAGAACGATAAGCACAGCCCCATCCCTGCAACATGAAATATGGTCAAATTTTCATGTAATGAACTGGTTTTAAACGAGACGTATCGAATATATTTGCATGTTTCATTAGAATGTCATGGCATCAAAGTCAAATTTTAGGACAAAATTTGAATGTCAAATTTGTAAGAATGCAAGCATGAAGATTTTCAAAAGATGTTACCGAATCATCGAATCCGTCTTGGAGGTAATGATAGTACTCATATGAACCTTGAATTTGAGAGATATTGCCACTGAAAACTGCGAAATTAAATCTAAAAGAAATTATAATGAAGAAGGATGCTGCATTCGAAAGTCATGCAATAACATTTACCGCCACTCTTTGGAATGCCGTGATGAACATCTTTGAGCAAAAATGGTCCTAAAACAAGCAATTAACCGTTCGAACAGATACGGCTTCATTCAAGGAAAATGAAGAAATTGTTGACAAATTGATCTACATGAACCGAAATACATACCCTTTAACTTCGGTTTACCCTTCACTGGAGAGAAATTTATGGCATTAACGATCCTCAAAAGAGGACGATCAAATGGCAAGCCCAACCTCATGTGAAGAGATTTTCGGTACTCAACTGATCATGTATAATTCAGTTATCACAATAAAAATACAGACATGGCTTCAGTCATTCTCCGGAAATACCGGTAGAAAAACTGAAGCTCTTGAATGGAACACAATACCTTCCGAAAAAAATTACCTTGCTTTATTTCTGTCTCCCCATAGCTAGTTTCATATATTACTGTAATTGGATGTAGAAATCCCGATGGAATAAAATGGTACGGTTCCAGCTGCGAATAAATTACAAGTAGTTAGCCTTAAATGAATAATTCCAATGGACTTGAAATCTATAAACTTAACTTTCAACAAATTCAACAAGAAACATGCATTATTTTCCAAATCAAGAAATAATTTAGGACTATATTAGCCTTACCGTTACATGCCGGTTTAAGAGATCGGGCAATGCCTTAGTTTTCATTGCTCTTAACTGGTCCATTAATGCAGGGATGATTAACTTAGATATCATATGCATCAGCTGAAGATTCGTTGTAACGTATGATAGAACTTCCAGCTTATGATTTACAACCCACAAATTAGCTGCACCATTAGCTGAGAAAACATGTAAAAAAACGCGGTGAGCAAAAGATAATGCATCAAAAGTTCATACATTATACCTTGATAATATTCAGCAAGAGGTGCAGCAGGATTGAGTTTACTCCTCGACCTATTAAACATGACGCTGACTAGAATTATATCTGCGTCCTAATCCAACATAAGAACTAAATAGATAGACTGAATATTAAAAAAAGAGACAAGATGATGAGTTTCTTTGAGACAAAATTGCATGATTACCATGTTGATAGAAGCAAGATTCTTTATGTCTTTGGGTTCTGGAAAAAAGTGAGAACATGTGGAGTGTGAGAGTAACTCCTCAGAGGGACCATACGAAAAAGCATTTACGGGAAGCTCTTCAGGGAGCTCCAATTCCTTTCCGTGAAGAATGATGGGTTCAGGTCCACCTGCAGGCTTATTTGGTGCCTGTATGATGAATGCGGTACGTGGATCCTTAAGTTTCTTTTCCACAAGCTCAATAGCTTTATCATATGCGTCTTCGACATCTACAATTGGAAGCATACTGAGCAATATAAAATACATTTCAAACATGTTTTTTGTTACACGAAAATATAAAACATGGTTTCGTAGCTATTTCAAAGCACAATGAAAAAAATGGGGTATCTATCATCTCTATACACCAAAAAAGGAAAAATAAGAAAAACTAATAAGATTTTCTGTTTCTCAGAACATTTAAATTACGAAATCATAAGCTCATTCCCATGTTAATCAACGGTACAAGAAAGTAATGCACAATTCATTCACAGGAAGGTAGATTCATGGGCAAAAATGAAGATTTCACCTTTAAGTTTGTTTGAGGAACAATATATGGGCAACCTCAAAGGAAGTTCACATCGAATATTGCAACCATTTTTCCAGAGTTCCATCTCAGGCTGATCAACATAAACAACAGCAGCATTCACCTTCTCGAGATTACTACTCTTGGTCGCCTTTGAAATGTAGAAATGCAGATCCCCATCACCATTTGCACAGTTCAGATCCACTATAACACCAGTGAGCATCGTATTTTCATTAAAACTATCACCATGTATCTTCCTTAAGTTCTTTACTGCTGAAATAGCAAGAGCTGCTATTTTTTCTTCTTTCAAATTACTTTTCTCATGAGCAATAAGAGCCCCAATTACTTCAAACCCCCTCGGGATAAGACCGCGCATTTCATCTGCCAATAATCATCACATATGCACCAAAATCATGTTTATGAATGCCAAGAGCTACAATACGTGATCCACATTGATATTTACCAGCAATGATAAAACTTTTACATGCGCAAAATAGATATCCATTAAAAAACAATTCGCTCTCAATGAATCGTGTGAGTTCTTAGGAAGATAATTGATATTTTGAAATAAAAGAAACTATGAACAGTCGCATCAATGTCGCTAATGAAAGGAAAAATGCACCAGACAACAATAAGCAACTAAAGAACTAATGCATCAAACATTTAAAATCCAACAGATTCAAGCCAAAGTTACCGCACAAGTAACGGTAATGCGAACCTGATTCCATCTGCAGGTCGGGAGACAGGGGATCGCCTGGCAGAGTGTGGAGGCACCGGATCGTAGAGATGATACTCACAGGAGGCAAAAAGGGCGACCCAATCAGCCATTGAACACCGACTCCCTTCTTTAGCATCACATGATTCTTACAGAGGATCTGTATTTTGACGTCACCCATGTCTGAAAATTTTGGTATTCCCCAAATTCAACAAAAACCCCAGAACTCCAAAATCACTGCCGTTTGCTGGGATTGGTTCATTAAAATTGATTGTGGTGTGTTTATATACATACAATCGATCCCATTACCGGTAAAACATAAAAATATAATATCATTATTCTCAACTTCTTCGATTTCAATACGAGACATTGATNAAAAAGAATGGTATTTTCAAAAACATATCTTTGGTTGGAATTCAAAATAAACTAAAAATGTGGTAAAATAAAATCATTGTTCTAACAACAATCTTGTAATTGCACAAGAGATTTGTTCTTACCGTTTCAACACAAGATGATTTTCTTCAATTTGTGTAAGATGTGTGCAAATTTGAAACTTGTATGGAATGAAAGAGTTCTTCCCACGGATTTTTTCAAAAGCTTGTATGGGTTTCTCCTCTGGACTATTCTTCTCCTCTGGGCACTAACCGAGACGCTATGGATAGACTACTCACGTTGAACATTACCATTTCTTTTTAATAAATATTGTTTTGTCTTGTCAATCAAATCATTTCACTTTATAATTAAAATATTTTATAAAAAAGTGAATATGTGTTTCCATTTTTAGAATATAAATATTGGGTTTTAATTTAAATGTATTATTGGCGGGTATAATGGGTGTGGGTTTGGGTTTGAATAAAAATCCACATCCGCCACGCCCCACTATGGGTTTGTCATTTTTAAACCCTTACCCTCCCCATATCCACGAAAAATCCAACCTTCACGGGTAGGGTAGGGTAGGATATCCACCGGGTTGGGTTTTTTTGACATCCCTGGTGTCTGGTCCTAGAGTTCTCATCACTAGCCCCTCGGGCTTGATTGCCATCGTAGAGGTGATACAAGGCCGATCACATGATGTTTACACACTCGTGAGAACAGGGGACCGTCCCTGTAGGTATGAAGCGTTCAGGGGACCGATCTTTCCCTTGAGTGTAGGAATTAATTTGTATTTAGAATTCAATAACGTATATTTATGTTATGTTTTTATTTTTATTATTTACTAATATCCAGACCAGCGCCTCTTCCCATTCGATTGTTCAGCAGGCGTGATGAGTGTGTTTATGCTGTCATCGCCTGTGGCAATATTACGTGGCAGCACACCACTGGTCGGGAAATTAGTATTTAAATCGGGGTTTTGGATACTGTTTCTCCTCATCGTTATTTCGCGAAGGAAGAATTGCCTCATTGAGTTCTCTGCTCCCTGAATCTTTTTCACGCTTCACCCATTTCATTCCGATTTTCGTTAAGGTATATACTATGGCTCTTCATAAAACGAGATACCCAGCCATGTCTGAGTTAGATATTGATGAGTTTAGGTATAAATTTTCGATTCCGGCGCATTATTCCATCTGGAAGGGACGGGAAGATGTTCCATGTTTCCTTCCGGCGGAGATGAATGTGCCGGCATCCGCTATTCCGGTCAGTTAGGCTTCTTTGAAGTGTGGGCTCCGTTTTCCGCTGCATCCTTTTGTAGCAGCCGTTCGAAACGAAATACATTGCCTTACTTTTGTGTTATTTCCGGGTAGTTATGTGTATATAGTGGCGTTCATATTTTATTGCCACCAACAAAATAGGGCCCCGACCTTAAAACATTTTTTCAACCTGTTCTTGGTGGGGTCTCGGAAGGGTAAAAGTCTATTAGGATGCCGTAAACTATACTATATAACGGTGCGCACTAAAGAGTGCGCAATAGTGGATAAAGAAGAGTCTCTCCATGCGTGGGAATCTTGTTATGTGTGGATAACAGTCCCGAAAGATGATATGTTGAAGGTGTGGCCACGCATAACTCACCCACGCATAGGTCAGTTGGACCGAACCAGGTTCAACCCCTCTCGTCCGGACATCGCAAATACACTTGCGATGTTCCCCCCTCCCGAAGCACGCCTTAAGCGGACGGAGCTGCTTCGGGAGAGAAGACTGATAGAAATAGGTGTCGCGGGTAGGACCGGAGCCCCAGCACCCGAAGGGGATGTTTTCTAGTTCAGATCCATCAGAAGGATCGGGTATGAAGTAATGTTTTACTTTATCCTTTCCTAATCCTTATGTATTTGTTTTGCATACTCGACTGAGACAATGCCTAGCTCACGTTTCAAACGTATGGCTGCTGCTTCGATCCGTCCTTCTGAAGGACAACGCGAAGCATCGGGGAGTGTTGATGGGATTGAATCAGCAACGGGGGGTATGCTAGTCCCATCGGGGTCCGGGAACCCCCCGATCCAAACTACCAGCGCGGGCACATTGACCCTGCTCTGCACAGGGCAACCTTCGATTGGGGAAGGGCCTGCATTTCGGGTATTTGGAGTGGTAGAGGAGGTGATAACGGCTCGGATTCGCTCTCTGAGCTTATCCAGCCTCTATCAGATCGGGAACAACTCCTTTATTAATGCTAATACTATTGCTTTATTATTGCAGGGAGCCGTTCTTGTGGAGAAGGTTCTCCCCGGTTCTCACCTTAAAGCGAACGTCTCCCTGCCGCCGGTCCCCTTGGGAAAGGGAAAAGGGCAACCGAGGCCGAAGCCCCGAAAGATCCCAAAAGGCTGAAGAAAGGGGAGAGCGCTTCGGTCCCTACCAAGGGGATCGTTTTGAAGGAGCATGCATCGGGTCCGAAGACTAACTCCGATTGGGGAGTTGCTTTGGACCTGCTAGACAGGTTCAGTAAGGGGAGGAAACTAACCTCCTGGAAAAGCGCTTTCTTGAAGGACTTCCGCCTTTACGGAGAGCAAAACCCAGATAACGTCCAAGCGGACATATCTGGGGAGGAGATTATAGAGGGTTTCCTCGACCTCGCCACTAAGGTAATTTTCTTTTATATGAAGGTCCGAAGCTTCATTTTTTGACCTTGTCATCTTATGTAGATGTTGAGGAAGGCTTCACAACTGCCATCACCGTGGAGAAGAACCAGGGTGGCAGTGTTGTGTCCCAACAAGTCCAAGATCAATTTGACCTTGCGAAAAGGCAAGTTGAAATAAAACATGGTGAGTTGGTCACGGTACGGAAGGACCAGGACCGACTGGATAATGAACTGTTAAGAGCTGGGACGGAGGTCTCACTCTTAGCAGATAAAGTCTCTGAGCTGGAGAAGATAGGACAAACAGCTCAGGGGCGAATTTATGACTTGGAGGCCAAGCTGCGAGCCAAGGAGGAGGAGGTCAACCAAGTCCAAGGTCGGGCCGATGAGAAAAGAAATAAGTTGAACGAACTTATACTTCGGGCCCAAGAAGAGAAGGTGACCTTGGAGGAGGAGCTGACAAGGACCCGCACTTCGGCCGAAGGTTCGGTCCGCGAAGCAGTCCTAGGCTTCGCTCGGTCCCCCCTGTTATTCACTTTGGCGGATAACATACATGGGGTGTACACTGCTAAATACATGGATAACATGCGAGAGTAGCTTATTAAGCAGTTCGGGCTTTCCCCTTCGGACGAGCGATGGAAAGCGGTCGAGCCACTCGAAAGAGATGACAACTTTCAGGTTATTCCAACTTTGGAAGAGCCTGTTCTGGAAGAAGACCCTTTCTTCTATCTCTTTGAAGAGATGGAGAGAGCGGTCAATCAGAAGGTGGCCGACCAGGAGGAGGAATTGAAGCAGCTCGCGGCCCGGACCGAACCACATGAGCAAGGAATTGAAGACAAAGAAGATGGACAGGACAATTAAAATTTCTATTGTATTTTGTACTTGCTTTGCCCTTTGTTTTCAATATATAACTTTTTCCACTCAACCTTTGCCATTTTAATTGTTAGAACAAAGTATTGTATAACTAACTTTTAATTGAATTAATATGCTTCAAATCAACGAGAATGTTTTAACCACCAAATATAAGATCGGGGATGCTTGTAGGGTGTTAACCCCTCGGTCCCAGATATTACGTTTGGCTTATTCATGTCAATTTTGATTGGATCGGTCGTTTTACATTGTATGCGGATCACTCTGATTCCGTCCTTGGAATCAAAACTTGCTTGGATAGGCGTGGTCGAGGTTCAATATGAGTTTTTAGCTTTGGCCCAGCCTTGGTTCTACTGGAGTCCCATAGGTTATATTGGCTAATCTTTTGCTCACAATATGTCTCATACTAGGACCGAACTTGTGTTTCGATATGTTGACCCCTCCCATTCCTCTTTTCGAGCGCAGATTTCGTAAGTACAATGGCCATTTCCTTAGAATTAATGCCGTTGAAGGGAGTGTTTTAGTTCGTAATGAGTTCTGGGAGAATCGCAACTCATCCATGGGACTATGCAAGTGTAGGAGCATCTGACTCGTCAGAGCGGTCACTACAACTTGGGAGCCTTGCGGATAAGAAGCTTCGGTCACCAGTCCAGATTCGTCTTAAGTCATCCAACTTCAAGATCGGTCCATCATTCAATTAGGAATAATTTGTTTTGTACTTACTTGTTTTCGGCCTACGCTTGAAGGAATGTACGTTTATTAAGTCAAACTGGTTAATCGAAAGTTCACAAGAAATATCGCCTTAAGTTCATGACATTCCAAGTTCAATGGACCTCGATATCATCCAATGTTTCAAGTTTATATGCACATGATTCCAATTTCTTTGATATTCGATACGGTCCCTCCCCATTTCTGTCCAGCTTTCCAACGTTCCTCAGCACTTTAATGCTTATGAGGACGAGATCGCCTTCAAAGAATTCCCTTGGGATGACTCGCTTGTTATGGGCCCGTTCCATAGTTCGCTGATAAACACGCATCCGTGCGTAAATTGCATCTCTCTTTTCTTCGATCATCTCGAGGTCCAATAATCTCCTTTCACCATTCATATGCTCATCATACTGAGATATCCGAGGTGATCGGATGACAACCTCCACCGGGCTAACAGCTTCGGTCCCGTACACCAATGAGAATAGTGATTCGTGGGTTGTTGAGCGAGGTGTAGTTCGGTATGCCCATAAGACCTCATAGATGTGTTCAGACCATTTACCTCCGAAATCTTCTAACTTGGTCTTCAATCCTTTCAGGATAACCTTGTTAGATACATCCGTAAGTCCATTAGTTTGGGGGTGGGCTACTGATGAGAAATGTTGGATGATGCCCAACTTGGTGCATAGATCCCGTATGCTCTTTCCGCGGAACTGAGTCCCATTATCTGATATGAGAGCTCGGGGAATCCCGAAGCGGCTAACGATATTTCTCCATAAGAAGTGTTTGACCACCCTCTCTGAGATGATGGCTACTGCTTCTGCTTCGATCCATTTCGAGTAATACTCCACCGCTACGATACAAAATTTTCTTTGCCCTATTGACCGAGGGAAATGTCCGAGGATGTCGATCCCCCACCTGTGAAACGGGCAAGGTAATGGGGTAACCGACAATGGAGCCCCAGGCAACTGCGGGATCGGAGCATGGTACTGACATATGGCGCAACGTTTAGTGTATTTCTTGGCATCTGCAAGCAACGTTGGCAAAAAATATCCAACTCTAATGATGTGGTGGTATAAAGACCGAGCCCCTGAATGAATGCCACATATCCCTTCGTGAACATAAATCATGATGGCTTCAGCCTCAATAGGGGATAAGCAGCGCAGAAGCGGGCCCTCAAAACTTTTTTTAAACAAGCGTCCGTCAACCAAGATAAATCTCTTAGCCCGGACTTCTATCTTTTTGGCTTCAGACTTGTCTTTAGGGAGATAGTCGTTTGAAAGGTATTAAATAAAGAGATTCATCCAATTGGGTTCCCCGGAGATTCAGTAGCGTTAATATTCAAGCCCTGAAGTTCATGGCATAGAGCTCCGATCTCTTCAATAGACTGTTCGGTCACTGATATCTCAACCGAAGGTCGGTCCTGAATGTGGACCGAAATAGTGCTTGGCTCTATGTCAGGTATGCCTGCGGCCAATCTGGCGAGTGCATCAACAACCTTATTTTGCTCTCGTGGCACGTGGTCAAGAGAAAACTCACTGAATTTCTTGGATAATTCCAGAACTTTGGCACAATATAGCTTCATCATCGGGTCATGAGTCTCAAATCTCCCTGCGAACTGTTCAACTACTAACTTCGAGTCTGAGAACATTCGCACTCTGCTAACTCCTATTTTTCGACCCAAGGTCATTCCTGATAACACAGCCTCATATTCTATCACATTATTTGTTCCAGCAAAGGAAAATTTAACTGCGGAATGAATAAGGTCACATTGTACCGTTGTTAGGGTAATGCCCACTCCTCTTCCTCCGAAGGTCGACCCATCTACGTGGATCGTCCATCGATCATCCTCTTGATTAAGATATATGGTCGATCGGGTCATTTCAACCACAAAGTCGGCTAGAACCTGAGCTTTGATCGCCCTTCGGGGCAGGAATTCCAGATACATAGCGCTGAGTTTGATAGCCCATTTTGCAAATCTCACATTCAAATCCTTCTGTTTAAGGATCACTTTCAGAGGTTGATGCGTATAAACATAGACCGTTCGGCCTTCAAAATAATGTTTCAACTTGGATACAACTTTTTTCAAAGCCAACATGAATTTCTCCAAGGTGGAATATCTGGTTTCAGCAGATACCAGAGAATGGCTGACATAATAAACAGATCTATGAATGTCGTCTCGAATGGTCACTAGAGCTGCGCTGACGGCAACTTCTAATACATCAAGATACAACCCCAAAGGTTCATCACAAGTTGGACTTACCATCACCGGGGGAGTGCTTAAATAAGTCTTTAGCTCAGAGAAGGCTCGATTGAATTCTTCGGTCCAATCTACATGGCTTGCTTTTCTTAGTACTCTGAAAAAAGTTAGAGCCCGATCTGTGGATTTTGAGATAAACCTGCTTAGTGCGGCGTGTCGGCCAGTAAGCCTCTGAAATTCTCTCTTGTTTCTTGGAGGTTGCATATCAATGATAGATTGCACCTTTTCAGGGTTAACCTCTATGCCTTTCTCTGAAACGTAATATCCTAGAAATTTTCCGCTTCGGATCCCGAAGCAACATTTGTTTGGATTTAGTTTAAGCTTATATTTTCGGCATACTTCGAAACAACGAGACAAATAAGAAAGGTGGTCATCATCATTCATAGATTTAACAATCATATCGTCAACATAAACTTCCATCATATGGCCGATCAATTCTCTAAAGATCATGTTGACCAACCTTTGATATGTTGCTCCAGCATTTTTGAGACCGAATGGCATAACCACATAACAGTAAACGCCATCTTCGGTCATGAATGATGACTTCTTCTTATCTTCTTCAGTAATGAAGATATGATGGTACCCAGAGTAAGCATCCATGATACTCATCATGGTGCTACCAGACACAGCGTCTACAGTCGGTCGATATGCGGCAAAGGGAAAGGGTCCGATTCACAGCTTTTGTTAACATCGGTGAAGTCGATACACATTCGCCATTTCCCATCTGGTTTGGAGACCACTACTGGGTTTGCAACCCATTCAGTATAGTGGATTTCTCTGATGAATCCCGACCGTAGCAATTTATTCACCTCAGCCCGGATAATCTCGATTTTTTCGGGAGAATAGCGTCTCCTTTTCTGCCTAACAGGCTTCGTTCCAGGCTCGGTGTTGATCCGATGTTCACTATCGGATCGGTCAATCCCCGGAACGTCGTCCGGGGTCCATGCGAATATATCCACATGGCTTCTCAGCAAGTGGATCAGTTCTTTTTCAGAAGCAGGGGCTAAATGTACCCCGATGCGAGTTGTTTTGGTTGAGTTATCCTCAACCAGGTTAATCAACTTGAACCCTACGGGTTCCATTGCTTGCCTCGGGTGTGGCGGTTCTTCAAGCAGATCGACCCGGGCCCTTTTGATAGGTGTCAATGTTCGGCACGAGCTCATGTAGCATTGTCTAGCTACTTTCTGATCCCCATTTAGAGAAATAACTCCATGAATGGAGGGGAATTTGAGCATCATATGATAAGTAGATGGGACCGCCTCGAACTTACTAAGGCCGGTCCGTCTGATAATGGCGTTGGCGTTGTAAGCCAAGTCGACTTCAAGGACGATGAATTCCAGATCCTCCGATCGGTCATTGGATGGTTCTCCAAGGGTGACTGGGAATAAAACCTTCCCGCATGGAATGACGCTCCTCTGGTTAAACGACCAAAGAGTTTTATTAGCGATCGGGAGGTCATGAGCAGCATCTCTCAACATTTTGGCGACCTCGCGCTTCATTAGATTGCACGAAGCCCCGGTGTCAAATAAGATCCTGTGGACACGACGATTCCCGATGATTCCAGTGATGGTAAAGGGATCATCGCATGGATCGATGATCCATTCCCGATCGGCCATGGTGAAAGTGATATTCTCTCCGAAGGGAGGGGACCGTTCCATTGGATCATATTTAACCAGCGCCACAGATTCGGAGCTCTCAGCGGAGTCTCCGCGCGCAGTTCTCTTTCGGTCCCGGACCGATTCATTTATTCTCAGACCACCGGAGATAACATAAATATCTCCAGTTACGTCTCTCGGTGCCGCCTCATTTTGAGGAGGTTGGGCACTAGTTTCCGCAGGTGGAGGAGCAGCCTGCTCCGGTCTTCCACCCTCGTTCTGCGGGGCTCTGCCGCCACGGCCCCGCCATCTTCTTCTTCAGGCCCTGACCACAGTTCTCTCGACCGTGTTGGCCTCTTTCTTGTTATGGCGGAGGAAACCGTTGGTCCTCCGTCCGATTATTATAATTTCGGGGTTGTCCCCGATTATCCCTTCCCCGCGGCCTGTGACGATCGTCACCTTGGTGGCCCTTTCGGGGGGATTCTGCTCGCTTGCCCTTCTGACCATTCCGGTCGGGCTTTTCTTTATTCATTGCCGCTACTGTCTCTTTCAATAGCGGGCACTTCAGGGTCGGGTGATCGCGATTATGATGCAGCTCGCAATATACCCGATTGTCCTCCTACTTCGAGAGGACATCTTTCTCACCTACAGCCGCTACTTCTCACGACTGCTTCTTAGGGTAAGAAACTCTATGATCACCTGCGGGCTCAGAATTCCCACTAGTTTTCCGATAGCCTAGCCCCAGCGCTTCATCCACCTTAATATACTTGTTGATTTTCTGAAGAAGTTTCCCCAAGGTGGATGGTGGGCTCTTTACCAAGCTGGCCGAAAGGTCGCACGGTCCCAAGACCTGCTGTAAAATATCAATCTTATCCCGGAGCTCAAGCTTGATACCCCGGGCGGTCATATTGAATTTCTCCATGAAGGACCGAAGACTCATTTTCAACGGGATATATTTTAGCTGATAGTTCCTGCCTGCTTCGGGCGGTCCTACAT
>RWGZ01001036.1:31324-121797 GCA_009725065.1 Utricularia reniformis
TCGATGTTTGATTTTGTAACCGTTGCAATTGAAGAATCTCATGACATTGATGATATGTCAATCGAGGAATTAGCGGGCTCTTTGCAAGCATACTAAGAAAGACTTCGTCAACATAATGAACCAGACGCTCAATTATTGCAGGTTCAATCAGGAATCAACAAAAGTGAATCAAGAGAATGGAATTTCGGGTATCGTGGCCATGGAAGAAATGGTGGTCGTGGTCATGGAGGATATCGAAATGTCCATAGTGATGATGAAGGTTCATCGAACGAGTATCAACAATATCCGGGACGCGGTGTTGCGAGAGGACAATGATGGAGCTCCTCTAATTCTCGTAAATTTGACAAGTCTAAGGTTGAGTGTTATTCTTGTCATGAATTAAGTCATTTTACAAGAGAATGCAAGAGTGCCGCAAATGAGAAGAATTTATTTGTGGAAGATAAACAAGACGAAGAATGCCATGTTTTATTGATGGTCTATGAAAGTGATGTGAAGTTCGAAGATTCCGTTGCGTGATGATCGAAGTTACGAAAAACTTGAAAAATGATGAATTCAAGTTTAGGGGAGGATGTTGAAATGTTAACTTGAATTTAGGAAATTAAAATAATAAATTAAGTTTAGATAATAAAATAATATGGTTTTTAGGAGTTAAAGTTTAGTTAATTAGATTGAAAAGTTGTGTCTTTAAGAAAAGTTGTCTTTTAGATATTAGTTGATTAGGATTAGAATTTCTATATATATGTATTGTTGTAATGTTAAATTTCAGAATGAATTATGATGAAAATTATATGAAATAAGAAAAATTTCATTGTTCATTCTCCACCTTAATTCGAATCTAGGTCGTATTATTGATTTTAATAATAGCATTTAACAACATCCTACAACATTCTGTCATTTCCGAATCGTGGATTTTGAATGTGGTGAGTCTGCTCCTGGCTTACGCAGCGTCACTTCCATTATCTCCGGTTCCTTAAGTGTTTAGACACACTTCTGTGAGCTATCGCTTCCTTCGCTGCCTACAGAAGAATGTAGAGTCTGGTATTTTGTATGATTTGATCCAGAGTTTTTACAGAGATCTAGCATCGTCAGAATATTTTTTTCTTTTTATATAATTTGATCCTTGTTGAGCCTACCAAATTATGTACCTCTTTCACCGGCGTGCTTTCCCATCGCAGCTGCAGATCCATTCTGCTCGTTTCCTAGTATCGGAGCCTGATGTCCAGTCCCAAATTTCATCTCTAATCTCCAGAGAGAAATGGTCGGAGATCAAACCAATGGTGGAATCCTCCAATCCCACCGATTTCTTGAATCGTCTCTACATCGAGCGGTTTAACCACAACCTCATTTTATCATTTTTCAAATGGTCCCAGAAAGCCTTCAAGATGACTCACTCGGTTGAAAGCTACATAAAACTTATTGTTTTGCTAGTACACAACAAAAGTTACTCAAAGGCTCGATCTTTATTGCACATGCTTGTGAAAGAAAGAGAAACTATATCCATTTCAATGGTTTTACACAAAATCGTGAATTTAAATGACAATATATTTGTCAACGGTGTTATTCTTGATATGTTGATATTGGCTTTTGTGTACAATAGAAATCTTGACTTGGCATTGGAGGGGTTTAAGCATGCTGGGTATTATAGTTATAAGGTATCATTGTTTTCGTGCAATGCACTCTTGAGTGCATTGGTGAAGGAGGGGAGAACAGGGTGTGTGGAGTTTGTGTACAAGGAGATAACTAGGAGGAAAATAGTAATGAATGTGATCACATTCAACTCTGTCATCAATGGATTATGTAAGGTAGGGAGATTGAATAAAGCTAGAGATTTAATGGAGGATATGCAGGTTTTTGGGATATCACCCAATGTTGTTTCATATAATTCCTTGATTGCTGGATACAGTAAAAGTAGCGGAGTTGATAGAATGTATAAAGCTGATTCATTATTGAAGGAGATGATGCAGAAGGGAATCTTCCCAAATGAGATCACTTACAACACTCTAATTGATGGTTTCTGCAAAGATGATAACTTATCTGCTGGTGTTGGGGTATTCAAGGAAATGAAAGTTCAAGGTTTGAAACCAGGTTTGATTACATTTAACTCAATGATTAATGGATTTTGTACTGTTGGAAATATCGACCAAGCCATGGATTTGAAAGATGAGATGATAGATTTGGGTGTGGAACCCAATATTGTTACTCATAATGCAATTATCAAGGGATTTTGTAACAAAAAAATGTTGAGGGAAGCTATTAGTTGTTTTGGGTGTATTGAGAAGAAAGGGATCTCGGTAAATGCATTGACATTTAATACATTGATCTATGCTCATTGTAAAGCCATGAAAATGAAGGAAGCCATGGCTTTACGTGATATCATGTTTGAGAAAATGATTTCTCCTAATGTTTCAACTTACAATTGTTTGCTTGGTGGTTACTATCTTGGTGAAAGCATTGTAGCAGCCGATGCGATTCTAGATGAAATAGAGCAGAAAGGTTTAAAACCAGATGTGATCACTTACAATATTAAGATAGATGCAATGTGCAGGAGAGGTGAAACAACAAGGGCTGTTAAAGTTGTTGATGAGATGACTAGACAAGGGTTGAAGCCAAATCATATAACGTACAATGCCCTGATTGCTGGCTATTGCCTTAAGGGAAACCTCAGGGGTGCACTTAATATAAGGAAAAGAATGGAGAATGAAGGAAAGAGGTCAAATGTAGTAACATATAACATATTGATTAAGGGTTACTGTGAGAATAGGATGCTGGAAGAAGCTAATAAGTTTCTTAATGAAATGTTGGAGAAAGGACTGGTACCTAATCATACAACCTATGATATTATCAAGGAGGAGATGCTGGAAAAGGGATTTGTTCCTGAAATAGAAGGGCATCTATACAACTGCTAAAATATTTCTGCATAAATCAATTCCTTGGCTGGTGCCACAAGTCTTTGCAACTTGAGCAGGTGAGGTACCCCAAACATGTTTTGGATTGTATATTTGCACCTAAATAGTGTCTTTTATCCAATGAATCTGATTCATTTTAGATAGAAATGTAGACCCTACTCTGATGCTTCTTTTATTTCAGGGATTCACGTTCATTGAATGCCCTTCAAACTGAAGGAACTTGTGCAGAATAATATATTATACTCAGAGCTACAAATCTAGTTTCCGTACTTGAAGTTGGGTTTCTAGAATACTAGTTTCCACGGCCTGGCTGTAGGGTAGCTGCATTTGGCTCACGTTGTTATTATAGCTTGTTGATCCGCAGCAGATGATGAAGACATTGATTCACCATCGACCGTGCCACTGGCAGCAATTGGAGAGGGTATCATAGTAGATTCACATGTGGCTGTGACATTGGCTAGAGGAGTAGCAGTGTGCACTATAGACTCATTGGGGCCAACGAACAATAGACTTGGGTTGAGTATTCATATGCTGATCGGCCTTCGTCAGCTTCACTGTCATCATGCTGCTACCTTCGACCACACTTATTGTTTGAGTCTTAACTATGGGCTTCTGCTGGTTGACATTCAGAGAAGTTGTTGCAACCGGCGGTGATCTGTTGCAGGGCGGCCGGAGGGGAACTATTTCCAGAAAATGAATAGTTTGAAGGGAAGAAAGATTTTTGTACCTCACAACAAATCTACACCGACAACATGTGCATCCAAGTACAAAGCTTGCTCGTTTCCTTCCTGTGAAAGAGTTAACGTTGTAGATTTGATCCTCCAACAAGCAAATCTAAGAAACATTTTTGTCTTTTCATCTCATTTCTTATTGATGCAATAATATTCACCTGGTAGCATAATTGATTCATCTTCCTCGGCTCCAAAACCGGAAAAAAGAATCAGCACTTGCAAAATTGAAGGTAGCCACAAAAACAAATCTACAAAAAATAGATTTGTAGAATGAGGTAAAAAACACAGTTGATTGGTAAAGGAGAATGAGGTTGAGGGCTTAAGTGTTCCAGTTTTACTAAACATATATATATCGGGATGAAGGAAAAAACAAAACCTCTTGAAGTTCATAAATGCAGACAAAAAACTCAAGACTGAATTACCGGATTCCCGTTCTCTAAAGTATGCAACATCATACTTGAAAGAGTACCATCCAACTGAGTAGTTAGTAATTTAGTATTATTCAACATGCCCTGCGCATGATGTTTTAAGGACTGACCAAGCACCATCCCTCGCAGATTTTGCTTCAAACCCCCATCATACAATTCCTGCACTTTCAGCAGATGATGAATATATAATCAGGCAAACAAATCCA
Organism: Utricularia reniformis; assembly: GCA_009725065.1. Lineage (NCBI taxonomy): Eukaryota > Viridiplantae > Streptophyta > Magnoliopsida > Lamiales > Lentibulariaceae > Utricularia > Utricularia reniformis. The sequence goes on from RWGZ01001036.1 coordinate 35,596, forward strand.
AATCGATTTAAATACAAACGGAATCTTGCATACTTTTACAATGAAAATGTTGACAAATTATTCACTTTCAGAAAATGAGGTTGCTTTAATATAACAAAAATATTACAACAGATAACACGATATGTATTAGAATGAAGAGCAGAGGAGAAAATATTGATGCATTGATCAAAGTGTTTCTTACAAGAAAGAGAGTCCGTAAAGTTTGTATGCTATACAACTATATAGATTGGAGTCCAAACGTCTACTTTCCTATTTGATGAAAATAAGTGATCCATTGACCATGATTATCTCTCTAAAGCAGAGACATAGCTTGGAATTAGGGGTGTGTTTCGATCGGTTAAACGATTAAACGGTCAAAACTTTTGTGGTTAATCTGTTTTGTAGTCCATTTTTTATAACCGAAACATCACCGTTTAACCGTTTATGAATTTATAACCGAACGAAACCGACTAAAACCGACGGTTAACCGGTTACCGTTGAACCGATAATTTTTCAATTTTTTTTCTACAAATTTTGTTGTATTGTCAATCTATTTTTTCTTTCAAAATTTACATAAATAATTTCTTAAAATTGTCCATGAGAAAAATTAAAACATAACACATTACATTTAACAAGAACAAACATATGCAACATAACACAAAATTAAACATAATAATTCAATATTATCATGCTTAGAAAGACTTAAAATACGAAAATTTAAATCTGAAAACAAAAAAATCGTAACCATAAAAGAATACTAAATACATAAAATACTCACAAATTGCCACTAAATATGTAATTAATCATAACAAAAAACAGAAATATTAATAGAGTAATGACAAAACATAGATATAATTCAACAAATTCTAATGACAAGTAAGTGATAAATTTTTTTTATTTAGAAAGAGGAAATATGAGTCATGTGACATGTGAGCTAGAAGTGAGAAATTATTGTGTGTATCACAGCCCACCAAAGGCAATTAAAAGTTCAATAATTTAATCGGTTAACCAACATCAAAATCGATATTTATAAATAAAACCGATTGCCGACCGTATAATTGTTTTAGCCAATGAAACCGTACTGTAAAAACCGATTAACCATATAACCGACATCGTTTAACATATTAAAATCGGTTTGGTTCGGTTCGATTACGCGGTTACGCAGTTGGGTGTTCCACCCCTACTTGGAATGGTAAATGCAATGGTTGGTTGATGTGATTATACATCAAGGTCTCTTTTGTAAGACATTTTAACACCCTCCTCAAGATGTGCATGGATGTCTAGGATGTTCATCTTAGTGAGTAGATATTGATGTTGATGTGTATTGAGACCATTGCAAATATGTCTACGATATATTCCTTAGATTGAATGTAACTGATAGTTATTAAATTGTCAGCCACTTTGTCTCTAATGTAATGCTAATCAATCTGAAAATGTTTTGTTCTTTCATGTACAATATGATTATAGGATATCTGGATATCCGATTGGTTGTCACTGAATATTGACATTGGTCTCTTGATTTCAAATTTGAAGGAACGCATCAGATTGTATAGCCATGTTATTTCTTCGATTTACAGCATATCATGTCTTGTCCGAGAAATACACAATAACTTGTCACACTTCCACTATGCTCACACTTTGCCCAATCGCTATCACTAAAGACTCTTAATTATAGATTGTTTTCACTATGAAAAATCAATTCTCTTCCACAAGCCTTTTTAAATACTCCAGTACCCTTAAGGCTGTGTGTAAATTTGCATTTTTTGGCTTGCTCATGTGTTGGGACAACATTTGCATAGAATAGTTGATATCAGGGCATATGAAGGTAAGATATATTAGTCTTCCAATAAGCTTCTTGTATGTGGTAGGATCAATCAAGAATTCGCCATCGATCTCCCCAAACTTCTGTCCTTAATCTATTGGTGTGGCTGCTGGTTTATAGCCTAGTACATCATATTCTTGTAGCAAGTCTAGCATATATCTCCTTTGACATACAAGATTCTTCCTTTGGATTGAGCAATTTCGAGTCCTAAAAATACCTTGGTATCCTAAGTCTTCCAACATGAATTGGTCTTTAAAGTAAAACGCACTTTCCTCAACTTCAGACTGAGAGTAACTTCTAATCAATATATCATCCACATATATGAGTAATGCTAGACAACTTCCATCTGTCTCTTGTTTAGTGAAGAGTGATTGGTCGCTCAATAACTCTTGAAAACAATTATCAATGAGAACTTTAGTGAATTTTGATTTCCATGATCTTGAGGCTTGCTTAAAACCATAAAGAACATAGATGACCTTGCTCAATTTATGGACCAGTCCATGTCTTCGAGGGCATGTCCCTTTTAAAGGATATCCAGGAGGACCATTCATATAGATTTCGTCTTCTAAATCTCCGTTGAAGAACACATTATTCACATCCAATTGTTTCAAGAACTAGCCGTTTGACGCTACCACATATAGGAATAGACGAATCGTAGTGTATTATACCACTGGATTGAAGGTATTTTGATAATCAAATCCATTTATCTGGCTTTATCCTTTCACCACAAGTCACGGCTAATATCTCTCTATACTGTCATCTACACCAATCTTCTCTTTGAAGACTCATTTACTACCAACTGTGTGTTGATATGTTGGAATGGATGTAATTGTCCATGTCTAGTTCTCTAATAATGCCTCGAGTTCTATTTCCATTGCAGTGATCCAATGTGGTTCTTTTACAGCTTCTCTATATGACTTCGACTAAACAATATGATCTAGATTGCTAGTCAAGAATGCAAAGGCCGGAGATAAGCATTTCTTGTTGAGAAAATTACCCAAAGGGTGTGCTGTTGATGGGGAAGCCGGAGGCTCGGCTATGTTATGATGATAATTTTCTAAGAAATTTGATAGTCAACGTATCCGAGTTGGTCTCACATGAATTGTTCCTTGGGTGCCTAAATTGTGAGGAGCCGATACAGGTTAGTCTCATAATCTTGTGTTTCCATCTAATGTGAACTTCGGAGGCCTATACCCTGAACGGGTGGTGGCCATGACACATTGGGATGATCCACATGATAGAGAACAAACCTACGCAAGCCAGATCCATAGTTTAGCAGTGATCCATTCCTCAAGAAGGGCTGATGAGGCCCGATAGGCTGCGTGAGATCAATAAATCATAAGAAGAGCACTTGGATCGGGGAAGGGACCGATCAGACAACAAATTCGGTAAGATCAACTATTACGAGCTCGCGAAAACTAGCAAGACGGACAACATTTATTCTATTAGAGCCATTTTATGGCGGTTTATTACATCTATATAATGAAGATAAATTTACAAGATGAGGAGGAACTTTTTTGTGATGACCCCGGAAAAAAGATATCTTAGAACGATAGCGAGCATATAGTTATAGTGTCTAGATGAAAAGTAATATCCCTTGTAATGACCTTTCCGCATATTGTATAAGGGTGTGGAAAGTGGGATAAAAAGGAGACGAAAGAAGCGAAAAGTAATTAAATAGCAAAGAATGGGTCAAATGGTAATTAAGATTAGTTAAAATGCCAACAAATAGAAGTAAAATAGCCCCAAATCAAGTCATTTGCCGTTTAAGTACGGAAAATTCTCAGAAAAACCTTAAAGTACAATTCACAGCAGACTTGGGGGTTGAAAATTCACCTAGGAAATGTGACGTTGAAATTCACCTCGGAAAACCCTAAACCCCAAAATTCACCGCGGATCAGAAATCCCAAAGCAATTCACCACAAAATTTTAAGATCTAAATTCACCATGGTGAATTAAATTAAATTTTCGCGGTGAATTTGTGCTCTAGAAATCCACAGTGAATTTTGATGTTATGATGAGTCAAACTTTGTATATATAATGGTGTTCTACTCGTCGAGATCTGGAGAAAATATAGCTCAGTGTTCGAATTCAACGTTTTTAGTGTCAAAATGAAAGTATCAACAAGAGGAATGTTTCTAGAAGTATGGTTTTCTAATCCGAGCGTCCAATGGAACATTGGAATCCATTCACTTGAGGGAAGTTTAATGGTTTACGGCTGAGATGTTGAATTTGCAAATTAGAGGACTATTAATATTGCAAGGGGTTATTTTTGTAATTTGAATATTAATCTTGTCTTAAAATATTTTTTGTATTTTTGTTCAGTCAGATTTTTTAGGTTAAGACACGAGAAATTACGAGATTGGGGCCACAATGTGTGGGCTTACTTCCTCAGGAGACTGAAGCTCTTCATGCGCGTTTCACTATAATAAATGTTTCACAGTACAAAACATATTATATTCAAAAGAAATGATCATGACTCGATCCGTGGAGAGAAATGAGCTCGATATTGAAAATCGGGACAAAAACACATAAATCACTATTCACTGAAAAATTCACCACGAATTTTTACATAAACCACATTTCTGATTCATTTTCTCCGCAACAGTAATCACCTACAAATTCACTGCGAATTTGGCCTATGTAGTGCAAATTCACCACAGATTTCAACACTTAGACAAATTTATGATTGATTTTACTCCACCACACTAATCAGCCAGGATTCGGCCTCCAAGAGCAAATTCACCGAATTATGAAAATACCTTCATCGGAACCCGATACCCAGAACAGGGTCAGGACCAGCATTGGCCATGATAGCCCAAACAACGCAAACCAAACTTGGAGGCCCAGATCCAGCCCGCGATTAGTAAAGGGCCCATTTATATCATTTGGCCCGATCGATCGCATCCGGCGATCGGTCCCGAGCGGTGGGGCCCAGCTCCCCACATATGCCCAGACCGATTGGTCCACTTCTTGCAGGCGCTACTTCGGGCCATCCTTATTCATCACATGTGACGACAACTCGCAACAAACTTGTCAGTAGCGTGGTTCGGCAATGGGTGTAAGCCACTAGAGGCCAAAGAGTAGCCGGCTGGCAGCGCCGAAAGGTCCAGGGCCGTGCAACCCTGTGAAGCCGTTTCCGGTGGCTGTTCCGCCTGACGTTAGCCGACCTAGTGGCAAAGGACAAGCACAAAACGACACCCTACTGTACACAGTACATTGGGAGTATAAAAAGGACACCTAGAGAATGAGAAAATGACTTCTTTTCCAGTTTTCATTGGAGAGCTTTGGCTTCCCCTCTTTTTCTATCGAACAAACATGCATTGTATCATCATGGATTCGTTTATTGAACAGGCTAAGGGCACTTCTTTTAGCCCTTAGTCAAGTGGTTTTTTCCTCGCTTCCGAGGTTTTCCACTCTAAAATCTTTTCGCCCCCTTTACCTTTGAATCATTAACGTTCTCCACATATAAACAAATAATAATCGAGTTCGTCTTGCAACGAACCGGTCGACTGTTGACATCCCCGGTTTTCGAACCACAACAGTTTGGCGCCGTCCGTGGGGAGGAAGCATTGCCAAGGTATTGGCAATATCGGGGTGGGATGGGTTGAACCGGCTTCGGTCCAACTTCCCGATGTCTGGGTGAGTGGTTAGGAAGGTAACTTTCAGCAAGTCCTCCCTCGGGATGTCTATCCAGACATAACAAGATTCCCATTCATGAAGGGAATATTCCTTGTCAACGATAATACATTCCTTCGTTCGGGTAGCTATGTAATATAGCTTGCGACCTCCTAACAACCTTCTGCCCCCACGGGATCCCACCAAGAACAAGTTGAAAAAATGCCGGAGGGTCGGCTCCACCCTCTTTTTGTGGCAATAATAGATAAAGACAATAATATATACGTAACTGCCCGGAAAAAGAGTAAAAGTCGGGCAGTGGATCTCCCGAAGAACTGCTGCGACGAAAGGATGCAGGGGAAATCGCAAGCCAGATCTAAGGGAAGCATACTAACGGGTATAGCGCTAGCCGGAACGTTCATCTCAGCGGGAAGGAAGCACGAAACATCTTCCTTCCCCCTCCAGATGGGGTAATGGGCTGGAATGGAAAACTTGACCCTAAAGACTTCAAGATCCATGGTAGTGATGTCAGGGTATCTAGACCTACGGGTGCCATGGAGGATTACCTTGGAGTTTGAAGAAGATTTGGAGATCAGCAACTGTGGAACGAGAATCGCCGGAGATTTCCAAAGCCGGGCAGTCTGTTGCAGAGAGTGATAATGGCCGCACAAAGGAAAAATCCTAACTTTTATATCGCGTACTGCTCAATCACAGGGTGACACATCATCTCTGCAGGCGGCTGCAGTCTCACAGTCTGCCCTTCTTTGGAATATGAAAAGGCGTTAGCTATTGCATAGCCTGGAATTACGCCCTTGCCATTTCAACTGTTCCGGATTTCAAATTCAAAAATCCACATCATGAAACTTCTAAGTGTTGGACCGGTCCCCAGGGACGCCATTACGATCGGTTCGGGTACGAGTTTCCATAGTTGTGATCGGGCACATATGCACAAACGATCTCGATTGTTGATCGAACCCCGGTCACCACCATGGTGGCGACAGAGTCCGAGGGGCTAGTGATGAGATCATCGGAACCCGATACCCCGAACAGGGTCAGGACCAGCTTTGGCCATGACAGCCCAAACAACGCAAGCCAAACTTGGAGGCCCAGATACAGCCCGCGATTAGTAAAGGGCCCATTTATATCATTTGGCCCGAGCGGTGGGGCCCAGCTCCCCACATATGCCCAGACCGATCGGTCCACTTCTTGCAGGCGCTACTTCGGGCCATCCTTATTCATCACATGCGACGACAACTCTCGACAAACTTGTCAGTAGCGTGGTTCGGCAATGGGTGTAAGCCACTAGAGGCCAAAGAGTAGCCGGCTGACAGCACCGAAAGGTCCAGCGCCGTGCAACCCTGTGAAGCCGTTTCCGGCGGCTGTTCCGCCTGACGTTAGCCGACCTAGTGGCAAAGGACAAGCACAAAACGACACCCTACTGTACACAGTACAGTGGGAGTATAAAAAGACACTTAGAGAATGAGAAAAAGACTTCTTTTCCGGTTTTCTTTGGAGAGCTTTGGCTTCACGGATTTCTCTCGATTTATTTTCGATTATCTTCCCTCTCTTTGTTGTCTATAGAACAAACATGCATTGTATCATCATGGATTCGTTTATCGAACAGGCTAAGGGCACTTCTTTTAGTCCTTAGTCAAGTGGTTTTTTCCTCGCTTCCGAGGTTTTCCACTCTAAAATCTTTTCGCCCCCTTTATCTTTGAATAATTAACGTTCTCCACATATAAACAAATAATAACCGAGTTCGTCTTGCAACGAACCGATCGACTGTTGACACCCCCGGTTTTCGAACCACAACAATCTTGAAATCATCTAAGAAAACAAAAATATCAATAAATACGTGCTTAGTGGACTCTATGCTTCCAAATTAAGAAAATACCATTTCGTATCACTTCGACTCAAAATTGCTCAAATCCACCAAAAATACTACTTTAATTCGCATCAGACAAGTCCGGGGGTCAAAATTACGAAAATACTCATGACGTCACTTTGACTTGAAATATCCCAAATACCTTGCAAAATGTGCTTAAGGTTCCCGGGGTATCCAAATTACAAAAATACCCCCGTTCAATATCAAATACCTTGAAAAACATCTGGCATGTTTTCCAAGTTATCTTGAGTTTTTCGAGTTGAAGTAACGTCGAGAGTATTTCGTAATTTGAACACCGAGAGTTCTTCTTGTGTATTCCGATGGAGGATATTACAGATTTGCATTTTTTAGTAAACAAAATCAGATCCGTCAAATATTCTTAAACTCTCCTTATCGCCACCCGTCGTAGATTGCACTGCTACACTGCACATCCACCACCAATTAAACGGAAGGCATGAAAAATCAATTGTGAATTAGTAACCAATAATTGAGAAAAGTAAACAAAAAGACCTATGTTGCATGGGTGCGGTTGCGAGTTGCAGGATGTGGGGGTAAGGGTGCCCGATGCATAAAATTTTAATTAGAGTGTGTTGAGATACGTTATATAATTTAATAAAAACTATATATTAAAATATTAATTAAAACATTTAGAAATTAATAAATAATCAAATTTACAACAATAAAAGTTTGATTAGTGTTACTCTATGTTTTCTTTGAATTTGAGTTGTCAAATATAAGTGCATTTGATATATAAAGATTTGGGATATCTCTCTATTCAATTTGAGTATTTTTTATTAAGGAAAAGAAAAAACATATTTAATATTTGATTATATATATTTTTCAAAATAGATAATAGAATATATTTATTTGGTGCACATACATTCACAAGTGAACTAATATATAATAATATTTTTGTCTTCTATGTATGCCGAATATATTCCCTATTGCTACCCCACGTTCACAAGTTTGTGAATTCTTATATTGGCTGAGCTCGAATATGAAGCAATGATTTCCTTTCACCTAACTTTTGAGAAAAAAATATTTGTAAATTTGATTAAGAATTATAAAAATTAGAAGAACACATAAGTGATTTTCTATAGGAATAAACATTGATAAATTTATGTTATGCGCATGGGTGCCCGCTCCCATCAATTCCCCGTTCAAACGGTCCCGCTCCTCCCGGACCGATATTAACTCTTGTTGTTTTATTTCAACTTGCATCTAAGCTAAGGCAAGTTAGTCTTGGATTTCCTTAGAGACCAAAGTAGAACTTCGGCTCAGCTGGATCGTGGAGGCTAGATTCAAGCCTCTTGTGCATGAATACAAGAGGGAACCAAAGTAACGAAATCGCATTCAACAATAAAACATAAGTAAAGACTTACCACCACCATTGATTCCAGATATGCTGCGACCAAATCCGGGATCGGGCCACTTAAGTCAGTTGGGTTCTTCTTCCCCAAGAGCCTATATTCTTCTAACATAGCATCCTTCCAGGATGTCGGAGTTTTCTTCGGGCCCCGAGTTTTCATCACTAAGCTCACCATCTCCTGAGCAGCCTCTCGGGCAGGCTCATAACTAGATGGTGTTGGGTCAGTTCTCCGATGGTGATCCCCTTCCTCGAAATCGGGGCTACTACCGAATCTCCCACTTTCCTCATCCTCTTAAACTGCTTCGGGGGCTCTTCTTCAGCCGCCCACTTACTTCTATCCAAGGGCACTAGGGTCTTGATACATTCTCCCATATGTTCAGGGTTGAGAGAATTCCCTCCACTCTAATTTACCCATGGAGCAATAATCGCATGATGTTAAGATTCATGGGAGAATTATTCCTGATCCTATACATAGCTGGCAGGCTCAATGATCGGATTTTCGCCGATATCACCTCTTGTACCTCTGCCATCGTAGAATCAGGCCCCCTGCTACTGGAGCCACCTGCAGATTGCGAAGACCCCATGGGGCTGATTGATGTATAGCTCATTGACCCATGTCGAGCTTTCCTAGCTCTCGCAGCAGCGGCCATCTCAACAATTCGGGACTCAGACATTGTATCTGTGGAATCTGCAAAAGAAAATTTATAAAGATCATGATATATGAACCAAAATAAGTTATGTTCCATACCTGATCCTTCAGACTAATTGGAGCTGGAAAATATCCCCTTCGGGGCTGGGGCTTCGGTTCTACCTGCTACCCCTATCTCTATCAACTTTTTCTCCCAAAGTATGTCCATACGTTTGAGGCGTTATTCGGGATAAGGAAGCATCGCTAAGGTATTAGCGATGTCCTTGTGAGAGGGGTTGAACTAGCTTCGGTCAAACATACCAATATCTGGGTGAGTAATGATTGGATATATCATAACAAGTCCTCATTCGGGACTGATATCTAAACATAACAGGACACCCACTCATGGAGGGAGTCCTCATTATCAACTATAGTGCACTCATCGGCGTGAACTGCTATATAATATAACCTACGACATCCTAACCACCTATTACCCTTTCAGGACCCAACCAAAAACAAGTTAAAAAACTTTTCTAAAGTTGGCTTTATACCCTGTTTGTGGCAATAGAATATGAATGTCACTATATACACAAAACTATCCGTAAACAGGCATAGGTTGGACAGTGGATCTCTCGAAGTACGGCTGCTACAAAAGGGTGTAATGGAAACCTTAAGCCGCACTTCAGGGATGCATAATTAACTAGAAGGACGTTAGAAGGAACCATTATCTCTACATGAAGGAAACATGGAACGTCTTCATTTCCCTTCCAAATAGAGTAATGGGCAGGGATAGAGAACTTGACCCGAAGCTCTTCGGTATCAATATCAGAAACAACTGGATACCTCGCTTTACGAGGAGCCATGAGTAGTTACATTAGAAATTTTTCTGAGAAAGAGATGTTGAAACGGAGATAACGAAATCACGTAGGGATTAGGGCTGAAGAGATTTCTCTTAGCAAATGACAATGATGGTTGTACAGTACTAAAACCCCAACTTTTATACTTCTCCCTTAACTTCTTATCAATCGACACGTGTGTTGCTGCAGGTGTCTACAGTCTGATAGCCTATCGGTTAGCGGGATACGAAAAGGCGCAGGGTATTTTTAAATTATAATTTTTCCTTATAGCCATTAATGTTTTCAAATTTGAATCTAGTCTCAAATTCTTCAAGTACAAGATCGGTCATAGGTACGCTATAACAGCTGGTTCGTGTAAGATCCTCCGTTATGCCTGATCGAGCATTTTTCCCTATACATTCTCAATCAGACGGTCGGTCTTGTATTACCTTTGCGATAGATATAAAATCTGAGGGGCTAGTGATAAGAACTCCAGAGCCCCGGTATCCTGAACTTGTGGATGCTAGACCATTCTGGGCCGGCCCACGTGACGGAAGACGAACCTAAAAGACCCAAGATCCAATATTCGGCAAGGGTTTAGCCCATTGAAGACAGAACCCAAAGACACACATAGCTAAAGAAGTATGCATACATAATTAACTATCAGGACCGAAGGTTAGAGCTAGATAAGACTCGGCGCTTCGGGGATCGATGGTTATAGCAAGCTTGGGACCTGATCACATTTTTTGCACTTCGGGTTTATCCACGTTTTTTGTCAAGGGAAAACGACTTTGTCAAAGGCGGTTATGAAGCGTTTTCCACACACGATTTCCGTCTACAAATAAAGGGCTTAAATGCAAACTCAGGAGGACCTTTATGATGCGCGAATTAGTTGTTACTCTTTTAATTTCATTCATCGCGCTTTCTTACTTGTCTTAGTCATTTTCATAAGCGTTCTCTGTTTGTAATCTGAAACTATTTATCAATATATCGACTAAGAGCATTTCGGCTCTTAATCCGGTGCTTTTTTCCCATTTCTCTATGAGTTTTCCACTTTAAATCGTTATGTTATTTTCTTATTCCGCATTTTTCAATCATTCCTCCAATATAAACAAATCAAAACAAAGTTCATCATATTGTGAACCATTTGACTATTGGTAACTAAGTCTGTTTGACCACAACATAATGAGATTGCGCTTTTGACCCATAGGTGAGTTATTGAGCTTAATTTTTCTATAAATACATCTCTCTAGGCACTGCAAAGAGGTTAGAATCTGAATCGGAGTTCGAAATCAGATTTGGAGGTCCAGAAATCACTCTAAGTCCAAAAATCCGTGGTGAATTGTGCCTTAAGGAAAAATCCGCCGTGAATTTGGTGGATGAATAGTAACGAAGTTTGAAAGTCGTCAAGAAACATTTAACGATCCAAAAGTATGCGGAGAATTGCACTTGGGATCCAATTTCGCAGTAAATTACATAGTGGTAAGAAATGCCCGGTGAAATGTGGGTGTGAATAGTGTTTCGAAGCAAAAATCGATCAGAAATCTGGTTAAGGCAAAAGTCCGAAGTGAATTTGTACTGAAGAGGCCAATTCCACGGTGAATTTGCTCTTGGAGATCAAATTCACGGTGAATTTGAAGGTGAATAGTGTTGCGGAGCAATAATCGATTAGAAATCTGGCTAAGACAAAAAATCGAGGTGAATTTGCACTGCATAGGACAAATCTACAGTGAATTTGTTGTTGGAGGTCAAATCCGCTATGAATTTGAAGGTGAATAGTATTGTAGAGCCAAAAATCGATCAGAAAACTGGCTAATGCAAAAATTCTCGGTGAATTTCCACTGAAAAGACCAAATCCGTGATGAATTTTTTGATGAATAGTGATTTCTGCATTTTCTTCTCAGTTTCAATATCGATCTCATTCTCACCCCTGATCAATGCTACATCATTCATTTTGATCGTAGAGACTATATATTTTGTATTTGTGAATTTTTTATCATAGTGAAACACTTAGGTAGAGTTTCGCTCCCTCGAAGACGTAAACCTACATATTGTGAGCCCAACCTCGTAATTCGATGTGTCTTAACAATTACAATAACAACAAAAATCCGACTGATAAAAAATACCAACTAATATTTTAAGACGAAATTGCGATCAAATTCACTATTAGAAGAATTACAAATGAGTTTTCTCTAAATAACTCCAAAAAATGAGATTCGATATAATACAACTTTATGAATTACATAGTTTCTATTTATAGAGAAGAGTTTGTGTCAATATTAAGAAATCTTATATTCACTCTGATTATGTTATTTGATATCTAAAAGATCTCCAACAAATCTTCACAATATTCTACTGAACATGTGATTGATTTTCATATTCCATGAAAATCTCAACTTCCTCGAACGCATTAACTACACATTTAATACATATCGGTCAAATATATCCATAACCACAAGTTTTATAAGGACCGGGTTCATTAACACTAATCTCCACACTCAACAATGTTTCGATCTTTAGGTATATTTTATTTTCAATAATTTATTTTTTTAATTTAGGTATTTATTTCTTATTGTATTATACTATTGAATTTTATAAAATGAGGGCATGTTTGGCGAAATAATACGGCATCGGACGTGGGACACTTCTGCTGTCGTGGAACGCAAAATGATCAATATCAACAGTCACATGAGAATTCATCATTCAACGGCAGCATAAACGATTCTAAAAAAATAAACTGAGTTTTATTGCTTTGTCCCTCACGACTAACAAAGTAGTTCATAAGAGTCCTAGTAATCGAAAACGAATGCAATTTAAAACTCTATAAACATAATTAAAGCACGAGATCAAAGGTGGGATCCCAATCTATTATTCTCAAAATACGAGACCATGTTATCCCTTTAAGATAAATCATAAAAGGAAGTGTCTTCCATTATTTCACCAAATTAGCCTACTTTAAGGTATAAGAACAATAAATGTTAACCAGATACAAGGGTAATCACCAAATTACACTATAAACAAACTAACTTAACAAAAGAGCATGGTCTTCGCTAGCTCAACTCCCTTCTCTCGTCCAAAAAACTTCTCAGTAATTACCAAGGCAAATTCCATGCTGCTTCCTGGCCCTCTGCTTGTTACAAGATTTCCATCTACAACTACACGGTTTTCTGCTTCGCTAGCATCCAAGAGCTTGTTACACAAACCAGGAAAAGCAGTGGCTTTCTTTTCCTGTGGATACAAGATTAGCCATATCTTACATTCACAACCATAGATCTAGTAGTACCTTGAGCAAACCGTGGGGCTCCAGAACCAAAGCCGGTGAAGCACAAATAGCCCCATAGAGACCATTTGATTCTTTTTGCTTCTTCAACAAATCGACGAGCTTATCAGAGTTTGTAAACGCTTGAGCACCACAAAGTCCACCCTGATCATTCAAACATTTGAGTTGCTCTGGTTATTGTATAGTTTTGGAAGAAAACTGAAGATTTTATACACGTACCGGTAAAACTATGAGGTTATAGGAACGGTTTAAGGCTTCTTCTAATAGAACGTCAGCCAAAAGTTTAACATTCCTTGAAGCCAATATTTCAAGTTTATCCTCAACAGATGCTACCACCACATTGGCTTTTGCTCGCCGGAGCACATCGATAATGATGACAGCTTCCATCTCCTCTGTTCCATTTGCAATGGGCACAAGAATCTATCCAGAAGAAAAACAAAACATCATGAACAGAAGTAGCTCAATGACTGTTACAGGAAGATCCTCATGGATCCTGCTGCTAGAGTTTCTTCAGTGGCATTTTAGCCAGGGAGATACATTCAATAGCTATTTCATTCAGGATCATACGCAGAATGGGATCAACTATTCAGGTATATTATGTGTGGATTCACAATAGTATCCTAACTAAAATGACTTAGAGAAAACGAAACAGCCCTTATAGATTTGTGCAAATTGTGTTACCTGAGGTGAACTTGAAAAGGTCCAGCTGGCAGGCTTCAGTTCCCTGAAAGAATACTCTTCTCCATGATTTGGGCGTAAAACCTAGATAAAGAATCCGATCGCAGATGAATTAACAAAAGAATCACTTAATCAGTATTTCTGAGAAAAATATGTGAAAATCTTAAAATCCAAAGATCATTATGCGTGTATAACTACCATAGACAGCTTAATCAATCGAGTGAATCAACTGTGCAATCCTAGAAATGGCTATTTTTTCTCAAAGCTATTAAATTAAAAATGCATATGGCCTAAATTTTGGCCAACAATCAACAACCTATACTCCATATTGGACCACCTTGACAGAAATACAATCAAGAGAGAGAGGAGAATATAATACCAGAGGCTCAGCAATCTCATCAGCCTTTTGCCTTCCATACAACAGTTCAACAAGCGCGACAGAATATTCCATTGCTGTCCCAGGTCCACGGCTTGTCACTACCTTGCTGTCCTTATGCACCCGGGAGTCAGTGGCAGAGGCTGACGAAGATAATTGATCCATAAATGAAGGATAGCACGTTGCCTACTCATAGAGTTGAAAGATCATTCAAAAGCTGCCATGACTTTTTCGCAGAAAGATTTTCAGAAGCCAAATAAAATAAGCTAGCGAGCTATAAAACTTAGTTTTGCTCACTTTTAAACCCTTTAATAAACCCCAAGAACCAAGGGCAACAGCTGGAGCAGCACAAATCGCAGCATAAGCCCGGCCATCAGAAGCATGTTTTTTCACCAGGGCTTCCAATGTTTTGCAATCCCTTAGAGTGGCTGCACCAGGCATCCCCCCCTTGATGTCAACAAACCACAATAACAATAAGTGATCATAAGCATTTGCAAACACTACAATTGTATGAAAAAATCAAATATCGAAGTAAAATATAGACACGTTAAATAACACTAGAACATCAACCTAAAGAATTTGAACATTTCATAACTTCTATTTCGAAAAAATGAGTAATCTAATTAAATACTACACCATACGATATTCATGTATTTCACTGGGATTGAAATATGGTGAGAAAATACAATCAACATCTCATAACTTCTATATCAAAAAAGTCAGTAATCCTATAACAGCTACACCTCACACGAGATTCATGATTTTCACCGGCATTGAAATACAGGACTGAAATACAGTAACCTAAAGCATTTTAACATGTCTTAGCTTCTATATAAAAAAAAGCAATTCAATGAAATACAAAGCCACACACGCAATTCATGATTTCCACCGAATTTAGATTGAAATATGCGCCCAAACAATATACCCAAAATTAATTGAAATATCTACCGGGAGCGAAATAAGGTCGAAATCAGTTTCCACGCAATCAGAGATCAAAGCATCAGCAACAATTTTAATGCCATGGCAAGCCTCAACAATCAGATCCTTCTCCACTGACGCCACCATCACTTCAGCGCCAGCCCTCCGCAAAACGTCTATCGTCACCACCGCTTCCAACGGCTCAGTTCCATTAGCAACCGGCACTAAAACCTACGGAATGAAAACAGGAACAGACATCACTGAATTTCACCATCCAGATTCCAAAATAAAAAAGATGGTAATTATTCCTAAAGAGAATACCTTCTTAGCAGAATTAGCCATGATTGAAGATATGATGCGATTTCTGGGGCGAGTGAAGAAGAAATTGATGCAATATGAGATTTTATGGGGCAGGCCTGCAAAATGAGATACCTTGGGAGCCAAATAGCTAACATGAAGATTTAGGCCAGCCATTTTATATCCCCAAGGCCAAAACTAGATATGTTTCTCTTCATGAACAGATAAACATGTATCAGTAACTTCATTATAACACATGCACCATTCCTTACGTTTGGAACCGCGTTTGACAAATAACGGTAAGATAAAATGAATATACTATGCTGTGAGGTAAACTGATCGTGATTTTTAAAAGCTGTTTTACAGTGATGGTGATTTCATAAAATGACTATTTTATCCTTATATTTAATTAAAATGTATTACTTATAAATTATATTTTATATTAATTATAATAAACTCGTTATTTAAAAAATTGTTATAATATAATAACTTGCTGATCAAAAGTATGAAAAAATAAATATTAACAAAAGTGTATCATCTAAATCGACGATTCTCTCCAAACCCGCTAGTGCAATGCAATCACGTATTTCATTTCTAATTCGAATCATGTAATTATCGTGTATGAGTTCAACATCCATATGTGATGAGTCAATGAGAATTTGTATTTCCATATTCTGATCGTGTTACATCTCTACAAATTCAGGAAGCTCTTAAATAAATTAATATTAATAAAAATTAATATAGACAAAAATTTTAAATAGTTGTAATAAAATTAAATTTTATTAAGACATGGACATATAACCTCCAAAAATCTAGGTATAATTATTCAATTTGCTTAGATTGTTTGGTAGTTGAAAATAAAATTATGATATAGTGAAAATAGCGCAACAGCCACAGTAAAACCAAATAATCTCATTATTTTAAGAGTGACATTATTTTATATTGTATATAGGAGTGATATGATTGTTGTATGATCACTTATTCATTTAATTCTTTTATAATTTATATATAGATTTGTATGAATTAAATCATTGATTATTTAAAAACGAACTAATATAAATAGTCATGATAATATTTTATAGAATTTAAATACTTTTATAATATTTTTGTGCGAGTAATAAAGTAATTGATCCGAACTCAAAAATAAACTAAACGGATTTAAACATAAATACGAACACGAACATAAACATTAACGAAAATTAAAATTTTCGAAATATGAAACATGTTCAAACAACTTTTCATTAATTCATAATATAAACAAACAAACTAAGCAAAACTTAGCTAGTTCGGATCAGATAACAAGCATACTTATCATCAATTACAACTAAAAATTATTTTATATTTCACTTCCAAGAAGTGTGGTGTAAAAGTTGAAAAATGTATGTTCATAAATATGAAATAATGACAAGACTGAGTATTGAAAATATTATTCAAAATAAAAATTAAGAATGATCAATTCTTGAGAAGACTAATTAACATCCATAATAAGAATTCAAAATATATATTGATTTGTCAATTTTTAAAACATCTATTATTTGCTTCCAATTTTTCTAGAATACCAGTTAAATAATATTTGACTTTTGTTTTCGAAATGATTCAATGAGTTTTCTTGGTTCAGCTTTTTAAAATTGCAGTGTGGTGAGATATGTTAATCGTAAATTTTTAAGTATATTTGGTAAAATTGTGTTATTTTAATTACAATTTATGTAAAAATTCTAATATACCCTTATATATATAAAATAATAAAATATAATCATATTATAATTAATAGAAATAAGGGTAAATGAGTCTTTTCCAAAGTCGTGATGAGGTCACAGCTGGTTTTAACAGCTGTGATGATATCGTGATTTTTTACGATTATCACATTGCAATTAAACTTGTGTTTTTTGTGCATTAAAAAAATCACCATTTAAACATCTCACCGCTGTTTTGATCGATGTACCAAACAAACCCAATATGAAATTTATAATAAATATCTTGAATCATATTTTTAAAATAAATTACAGAATAATAATACTTACTTTGTTAAAAAAATTTGAGAAATTTAATATTTAATTATTATTCAAATGTATTTTTAATAACTAATATTTATTAATTAGTCATTTAATTAATTTGATAATAAAATATTATCATATTCTTAGCAATTTATATTTATTCATTTTTAAATAATCAATGGTTTAATCATATTAGTATATGTTGTGGTCTAAAACATACAGGTATTAATAGTCGATAGGTTTTTAATAGATTCAACATGTTTTTGATTTGTTTGAAATGATGGAAGAATATAAAGCGAAATGGAGACAAGAAAACAACAATATACCATGGAAAACCCCTAGAAAAACGGGGAAAAACCATCAAACTAAGAATTTGAAATACTCTTAATCAATATATTAATCAAACATTAGAGATTACAGACAATAGAATGTTTAAGAAAATGACTAAGGCAATTACAAAGCGTAGGGAAAGCTTGAACAGAGTAACGGAAATTTACGCCTCCCAAATGGTCCTCTAGAGCTAGTCACCTCACTCTGTACTTATAGACGAGAAAAGTGTGTGGGATACGCCTCGCCCATGAGAAATGTGCATGGAATGCACCTTGTAACCGCCTCTGGCACGTCGTTTTCCCATAACAAAACGCATGACAACTGCCTGCATGTAACCGTTTTGGATCGATCCAGAGGATTGGTACCGAAGCATGTGAAGGTTGCTAGTTGTACCACCTTCGATCCCAACTGATCATACGGGTCTTGTCGCCCTTAAATAGCTGGGCTGTCACCAAGTATTGGATCTTGGGCAGTGCAAGTTCATGTCTTGTCACATGGTTCGGCTCAAACCATATATGGCCTCTACCGGTTCGGGGGTACAAGGTCCCGGAGTCCTCATCACTAGCCCTCGGGCTTTATCGCAATCATAGATGTGATATAAGGTTGATAATTTGACGAAAGATATGTCGTGCTTTTCACTCGATCATGTGTACAGGGGACCTCACCCGAGCCAATGTGATTAGCGTCCTTAGGACATGATATTACCTGGGGATATTTTCGTTATTATGGCATCCCGGGAGCTCGTCCGACGTGGCTAGATGGTATTTTCGGTATTCTCGTGTATTTTCGTCATTCTATAATTTTGGGGGTATTCTTGTAATTTGGACTTCCCTGGCCGGCATATTAGCATTTAACTTACGTTTCTAGCAGTTTCAGACATATTCGGACGCGGGCGGGGCCAAGGGTATTTTCGTAATTTGGCACCCAAGGAGCGTGCCGGTAAGTTGTGGCAATAATTTTGGCCGAATATTTGATACCTGGAAGCAATGAATTAGATTACGAGATTTACCGGTATTATCTCATCGTTACTTCCGGCTAATTCTCGATCGAAATGCATTTCTGGAGTTCTATTGTGGTATAACATTTATTCTAGTTTAATTAAAGATTATTTGGGTACTTTGGGCTGAGTCAAGTGAAGTTGGGCTCCTAGGCCTGAAACTTGTCAATTGAGCTGGATTTCTCTATAAATATGAGCCACAAGGTAGTGAAAAGGGTCCTCACTCTTTTTGTATCTCCCAAGGCAAGACTTTCGTCCAAACTCGGGAGACTTCATTTTTCAGCCTCAATCTGCGAGATTTCGTACCTAATATCGCGACCACCCCTTTGTGCTACTATTCGCGAGATTTCGCGCCAAGTCTCGCGACCAACTCCCTTTGTATCACTATTTGTGAGAATTAGTACCAAAACTCGCGATTTGCCCCTGCCGATCACTATTCGCGAGAATTTGTACCAAAACTCGCGATTTGCCCCTGCAGATCACTATTCGCGAGAATTCGTACCAAAACTCGCGACTGACCCTACAAATCACTATTCGTGAGTTTTTGGCAGTTTCACCGTAAAAGAGGTTTTGGCAGTTTCACCGTAACCGAGCTTTTGGCAGTTTCACCGTAACCGAGCTTTTGGCAGTTTCACCGTAACAGAGGTTTTGGCAGTTCCACCGTAACCGAGCTTTTGGCAGTTTCGCCGTAACGGAGTGCTTTTGGCAGTTTCACCGTAACAGAGTGTTTTTGGCAGTCCCGATCGTTTTTCGACCCGCTTCCATCTTGATTATTGATATCACATCATTGTACTTGTATTTGTTGAAAATCATAGTGAAAATCAAGGTATATCGTGACTGCAGTTTTCCGACCCGTAGTCCCGAGGACGTAAGCCCACACATTGTGGGCCCAACCTCGTATATCGCTCGTGTCCCCACATAAATTGAACTCACATAATTAAAAAATTGACTGATCAAAAAATAAATACCCAAAATATTTTTAGATTAGATCAGTTTGGCGCCGTCCGTGGGGACCCGAGATTTTTATCTCATTGAGAGTTTTATTGCTGAGTTTGGATTTCTATTATCATGACTACTCGGAATTCTAATGAAGATATTTTTGATGAAGAAATTGAGTTGGATCCTATTCCTCAGGTTAATGATGAGTTTGCTGCGTTACAGGGGGCTCGGTCGTCAGTTCTGGAGGTGCCCCCTGCTCAAAATGTAACTATTCGGCCCTCCCGGAGCGGGTTTTCATCCGGAAGGGCACCTAGTTTTTATCCTCAATCACGCCAATGTTTATCTAAGTGTTATGAATTCACAAGAGCTGGCCGAGTTGCGGTCCGTAATAATGCCCAACTTTCGCCACCTGCACGCTCGAGATCTGCGGATCAAACAGAAATAGATGAAGATTTGGAAGAGCGATGGCGTAGTTTAATCGCTCAGTTAGAGCAAGTCGAAGCTCAAAGGAGAGCCCGTAGGAACAATGTTACCCCGGAACCCGTGAATGATGAGGTGGGAGAGGAGGATACTGATCGCGTTACGGAACCGCGAGCAAATACTGCAGCAACCGAAGAGCAGAATGATACTCTGCAAAAGATTGCAGAGTTGATCGAGTTAAAGTTTAAGGAGATGAGTGGGAAGATGGAACAAAACGAGGCCAGCATGAATCAATTGGAGGCCAACCTAGCTCTTGGCCAGGAAAGGAGACGAGTGTACGGGGAGCATACCCGAGATACTCATCAGACCTCAGCTTATGAGGGAGATTATACTGAGAATGAGAGGGCTAATGAGCCACTGGCAGTCGAGGAAAATTTCTTCCGTCAATGAAAGTTTTGCAAAATCCGTAGAACACTTCAAATGCTTTATCTCCGTTTTCCACGGCAATTATTAGTGCCACCCGTTCTGAGTTTATTGAAATGCCCAAGGATCTTCCGCAGTATCGCGGGTCGACTGACCCACATGCTCATACATCGAATTTGGAGATTCATGTAAGTTTGATGAATTTCAATGATGCGGCCATGTGCTTCGTTTTTGCCGCTTCTCTTAAGGAATCAGCCCTCCAATGGTTTAATCGGTTACCGAGGCGCTCGATTGTTTCATATGAGAACTTTAAGGATCAATTCTATTCAGCTTTCACGCCTTTCAATGCACCAATAAAGTCTATTACTTCTTTGACCGCGTTGCGGTATGATTCTTAGGAAATGTTGTTGGGTTTTATTACCCATTTTGAGGTCGAGTGTAGGAAGATACCTTGGATTACTGTGAGTGAGAATGTTGGGGTGGTCCAGCTTATTCTAGCTGGACACCCGTTATGTAACTCTTTGAATAGGGATCCCCCGGAAAGTATGGAGGATTTGGCGTTGAGATGAACACAATACATCCGAGAAGATGAAGGCTTGCGGGATCACGGGGTGATCGAGATTCGGGCGTATGGGTCCCATAATATCGTTGCAAGTCGTGGGTTGGACAAGATTGTCCCGCCTGCGAAACCTAAGTTGAGAGTATTTCCTACGTACAATTATGAACAGATTTTTGCCATCATTGAGCAAAAGAAGGGTGGATCTCTTCGTTATCCCCCTCCCTTGCAAGAACCAACGCCGGGGACTTACGAGTCCCAAGTATTTTGTCGTTTTCATCGGAGTTTTGGACATGCAACAAATGATTGTCGAGAATTATTGTCTGAGGTGGAAAGGTTGCTAGAGTTGGGTCAGCTTGACGAACTGATCAGTACTGTGGAGGCTCTACCCGAGTCTAAGCTGGGAAAGATTGATATAAGTGTCCCGGAGGGGACGACACCTAAACCCCCAAGGGCCGATGCGCCACGGCTAAATGCAAGAGGACGTGGATATGGAGGACAACGTGGCCAACGTCAAGGAGGTGGCTAAAGGAGATTCTTTAACGGTGGTAGACAGAATCAGAGAGGTGGAAGGAGAGAAAACTATTATCGTAGCCACGGCAGAAATCAGCCGCAAATATGTAGCTTACCCACCAGCTCCCGCGAATCAACAAGCACTACCTCCTAATTCGGCTGACCCCAACCAGGGTCAACCTATTTTGAATGAAATTGATAAAATTGAATCCGCTTAAGTGTGCGTTTTGTGTAAAAGGAGGCAAGTTCCTCGGCTTTATGTTATCTGAGAGAGGAATTGAGATGACTCCTGACAAGATAACAGCTATCCAGGAAATGACCCTTCCGACGACTGTTAGGGAAGTTCAAAGGCTAACTGGGAGATTAGCACCATTGAATCGCTTCATTTCGCGATCTGCAGAGAGAAGTTTGCCATTTTTTAAGGTTTTGCGTAAGACGAATCTTTTGTATTGGGACGACGAATGTAGCAGGGCTTTTGAGAGTTTAAAAGACTATCTGAGCAAACCAACGTTTATGTCTCCTCCATCACCGGGGGAACCGTTGGGGTTATATTTGGCAGTAACGAAAGAGGCAGTGAGTGCAGCCTTAGTCAGGCTTAGCGATAAGGAACATAGACCGATATATTATGTGAGCAGGAAATTGCAGGGAGCGGAGTCCCGATATACTGATCTAGAGAAGTTCGTATTAGCTCTGATAGTCGCCTTGCGGAAATTGAGGCACTATTGTCAAGGACATCATATTGCAGTCTTGACAGATCAGCCTATCCGAAGTGCGTTATCAAAGAGCCTCTGGTAGGCTAGCAAAGTGGAATATCGAATTGGGCCAGTATCAGATAGAGTATATCTCCAGGCGAGCGTTAAAGACCCAGGTGTTAGTGGATTTCATAGTAGAGATGATTCGGTCGGAAGAGTTGGGTATTCAGGAGTACTGGGACGCCTTTGTAGATGGATCGGTGTCTGCCGGGCGAGCCGGTATCGGTGTTTATTTTAAGGAAAGGAAGTCTGGTGAAAAACATGAATATGCTGTAAAGTTGCACTTCCCCGCAACTAACAACGTCGCCGAGTATGAAGCCTTGATATTTGGTATTAACTTGGCGGTGGAAATTGGAATCGTTCGTTTTCATGCTCAATCTGATTCGCAGTTAGTGGTGAACCAATTCGCAGATACTTACGCCACCAACGGGAACCATTTATGGAGGTATTTAGAAAAGCTGAAAGAGGCGGCTAAAAATCTTAAGATATTCACGCTTACCTATATCCCACGGGAGGAAAACACCCGTGCAGACGGTCTTGCAAAGGCGGCGACAATTTTAGAACTCTCGGATGAGTCAAAGATAACAACTATGATCCATTACCAGCCCTCTATGAGTCATGCGGAGAAACAGACAGCCGAGGTGGCTAATTTGGAACTTTCGAATGAGACGTGGTTTTAATTGGATGCCGTAATCGACGAACAACCTTGGAAGGATGCTATCGTAAATTATTTAGTCAGGAGGGAATTGCCCACCGACGAAGGTGAGGCTCGAAGGACTATGCAAAGAGCTACGAATTTCGTCTATGTGGATGATAAGCTGTATAAGAAGAATTTCGGAGGCCCATATCTTCGATGTTTGTCCCTGATACAAGCAAAGGTTGTTATAGAAGATGTTCACGCTGGGGACTATGGTGATCATTCAGCAGGTCGATCCTTAGCGAATAATTTTAAGAGGGCCGGTTATTTTTGGCCAACGCTGGTAAAAGATTGTGTAAATTTTGTTCGGACGTGTTCTGCTTGTCAGTTCCACTCAAATGTGCATCATGTACCGAGAGCTAGTATGAAACCTTTACCGACAACATGTCCTTTCGATATGTGGGGCATCGATATTTTAGGATCATTTCCGTAGGCACCTAGCCAAAAGAAGTTCTGCATCGTGGCTGTGGAGCATTTCTCTAAGTGGATAGAGGTTGAAGCTGTATCGCGAGTTCGGGAGCAGGAAGTTATGAGTTTCCTTTGGAGGTACATCGTGTGTCGATTCGGAATTCCCAGGATTTTGGTATCAGACAACAGAACGCAATTTTCCGGAAAGAGGGTTTATGAGTGGTGTGAGAATTATGGAATTAAACAGAGGTTTACCTCCGTGGCACACCCAGAAACAAACGGGCTTACAGAGGTTATCAACCGTATTATCCTACAACAGCTGAAAACACGAATAGATGAATCCAAAGGCTCTTGGGTGGATGAATTGCATAATGTGATGTGGGCCTATCGGAAATCACCAAGGTCCACTACCGGATTTAGCCCCTTCTCTCTAGTATATGGCTCTGAGGTAGTGTCTCCGGTAAAAGTGACTATCTTATCAGAAAGAGTTATCGCTTATGACGAGATGTTGAACAAGGATATGAGAAAGTTGGACCTTCATTGTATTGATGATATCCAAGATAGAGCCGCAATACGAATGGAAGTATGTAAAAGGCGGATGGCTAAGAAGCACGACAAAGGCGTTCGAACTATGTTGTTAAAAGTTGGAGACTTGATTCTTAAGAAAGTGGAAGTCTCGATGCATGTTGGCAAGTTGGATCGAAAGTGGGAAGGACCGTACAGAGTAACGGCCGTAGTGAAGGAAGGAACGTACAAAATCGCAAATATGAGCGGGGAGGAGCTGCCACGGACTTGGCATATTTCCAATTTGTGCAAGTATTATGTATAGACGTGACTCATCGATCTTTTTGAAAATAAAAATTTCCCCTCTTTTTTGTGGTCACATTCTAATTTTTTAAGTTTCTTTTTTGACGACATGAATTCAATCGACTAGGGGACTGGTAAGGTAGGAGTAGGTCCATTGCGTTTTAGTACGCAGGAGGATGGAATAAATTAAATAAGTTAGATTAGAAACGCAATGTACCACCTGTCTTATAGTCAATCATTTTCAAACTCGTCAAATTAAATACTGTGTCAGAATATTTTGAACGTGATGAGTCTTCCTGTCCGCGGCAGAACCGTCTGTACATAATTACTGTTGGAATATGTTAAGAGTCATGTTTGTTGTGATGTATATTTCCGTGGCAAATCAGGGTGCAAGTATATACCTGACTCCTCCATGACACGTCGACTAGGGTCGCGCCCTCGCCGGAGGCTGGTCCATTTCCGCATGGCACCGTCTTATGGACTGGCCGAATGACACCGTTTTATGAACGGTCGAGAGTGTGATGGCGCCGTCTTATGGAAGGGCCGAGTAAGTGGTGACGCCGTCTTATGGACGGGTCGAGAATGTGATGGCACCGTCTTATGGACGGGCCGAGTAAGTGGTGACGCCGTCTTATGGACGGGTCGAGAATGTGATGGCACCGTCTTATGGATGGGTCGAGTAAGTAGTGACGCCGTCTTATGGACGGGTCGAGAGTGTGATGGTCCCGGGTGCAAGTATATACTGTTGGCGAGTGTGTGATGGACCCGGGTGCAAGTATATACCGGTGGCGAGAGTGTGGTAGCCCCGGGTGCAAGTATATACCGGTGGCGAGTGTGTGATGGCCCCGGGTGTAAGTGTATACCGATGGCGAGAGTGTGATAGCCTTGGGCGCAAGTATATACCGGTGGCTAGTGTGTGATGGCCCCGGGTGCAAGAATATACCGGCGGCGAGTGTGTGATGGCCCCGGGTGCAAGTATATACCGGTGGCGAGTGTGTAATGGCCCCGGGTGTAAGTATATACCGGTGGCGAAGATATATTGGTGAAGGTAGAGCGGTGGACTTATTTTAAGTATCTACTCATTTTAATTAGGTGTTCGCCTTAGAGTTATCGCAGACTTATTCAAGCCCCGCTACACTTGGGACTCTTACGTATTATTGTTATTATTATTATATGCGTTATTATTGAGCATCCCAACCTCAGATTCATGCGTATTCTTATTATCTCGGAAGTGTATTCCTTGATTTGGATTATTCGGAGTTATATTTTTCTGGAAGAATATGACGGTATATGAATGCTAAGAGGAAAGCAAAGATTCAAAATTCTGTATATATGGGGAATACAAAAACGCGGAGAGACTACAAAAGTAAAGAAATTAAAATATTAGAAGTTTATTTCTTCTTCTTCTTGGAACTCGAACCTTCACCTGGTCTGCTGGGGCGCTTTCTTACCAGCTTGATAGTCGATGAGGGAGGATCAGCCTTTTTTTCTTTATTCGTCGTAGTGGTCAACTTCTCGGGGACAAAACTCGCCATCTCGACCTCATAGCGTTCCCGAGCTCCTATCACACTAGTAGGAATGTATATTGGAGGGTCACGTTGACCCATCACCTCCTCATCTTTTAGAAGATCTCCCACGAGGGGCCCACCGGCTCCGGGAATAATGTGGCCAATCTTCGAAATGCGTCCGGCGATGGACCCTCCTCGGGTATTTTGACCTCCTCCGAATACATCTGCTTGTGCAAGTCCTCCTCCAAATTGAAGTGGAGCACCCCGAACGGATCCCCCGAGTAGTCTAATTTGTCCTCCGCATCCACAGGCTCGAACTTACCGGATAGATTGGGATCAAGTCTTCCTCTCTCTTCAGGGGTTAGGGATATGCCCAAGATTCTCTGAGTCTGGACACTCACTCTAAAGAAATATAGAGCAGACGACGTCGCATTAGCTAGGGCCGCTAGGTTTCGGAAAGTCGGGGAGTGCACTGTATACTCCCATATCGGTTTCCGGAAACACTCATTGATCTGGGACGGCAACCTAGCAGCTCGAGCCCGAAGACTATCTACAGTAGATTGGAGGGATTCATTCTTTGATTTCAGTTCTTTATTCTCCTCCAGGGCCTTCCCGAGTGCCTTCTTATCAGCAGTATTGGCATCTTTGGCCTTTTTCAGCTTGTCTTCGGTCTCAGCCCTAACCTCCTTCAGCTTGTCTTAAGCATATTTTTCGTTCGTCTTGAGGGTGTTAATGGATTGCTCAAGAGCATGCCTTTTCCCAATGTGAAACGCCGCACACTCCGTTAATTCACTGCGATGAACCCGAATTAGGGCTTCGATCACCTTGTTATGCTCTTCCCGGAGCGCCGCCATCTTTTGGGCATGCTTTTCCAGCTGATTCTGCATCAATTTTTCTGCGGCCTTCTTCGTCTGCTCCCCAATTATATCCGAACTGTGGAGCTCCGAATGTCTAAGCATGCAGTATTCCCCAACTGCAGCTGCGGTGCTCATCTCCACAACTGTCTGCTCCATCTGAAAGAAAAGCAAAAAACCACAAAAAAAACAGATAAGATACGGATTCAACAAAGAGCAAGTAACAATGGCCGATCTGATTACAAACCTCTCCTATCATGCGACGTGCGGTCGCAAATTGTCTCATCAACCGACCGAAGTTGGTGAATACCGTGTGGTCATCTCGTCCACGCGGTGGTAGTGACGGTTTTCTTTCAAAATACATCAAGGCCGGTCTGTTGGAAACACTATCGCCCCTCGGAATCCCAAAGGTGACTCCATCTTTTATTAAAACCAGGCCAGCCTGACGTCCCATCACGAGCCATTCCTTCACTATATGTTTCGGTATATCTCTTATTCGGAAGGCATCCAGGAACTCGGCGGTTAACCCACTCTTCCTAAAGGGTTCCGCAACATCCAAAACAATGGGGCCCTCCACCGGTCTTTTCCCCTTATCCGAAGGAGCTTCTTGGTTTATTTCCCCTTCCAGATGGATCTCTAGCACAACCTCCTCTATCAGCGGGCCTATCAGTCCACCCCCGCTTATCTCGCTCTCCTCCTCGTCATCTCCGACAACGTCCACTAGTGTCTCGGCGAAGTCATACATTCCTTCGTCGGGGGAAAACTCTCTAGCAGTAAGCTCTAACCGCCGAGACACATGAATTAAATCTTCAGGGCTCTCAGGGGCCTCTGTAGCCGGCTCATTTCCTGCGGGCTCGGGATTCTCATTTACCGGAGCAGGTGGTGTTGGAGTAACCGGTCGGGCCTCTTCTGCCTGTGGCACCGTTTCTTGCAAGCTTTGCGCCAACTCGTCCGCGGCAGTGCGGTTCCGAGATCTGGGCGCCATCTCGAAAATCAGCTCATTCTTTTCCGTAACAGGAGTACGGAGTGATCTCAGTTTGTCGCCTAATCTCGAATGACCTTCAGGGGGAGCCATTATTTTATCTGCAAAATAGGCAAGTAACATGCGAAATACCGTTGAAAGACTATAGGTATATATATATATATGCACTGGTTTTGGAAAGGTTTTATGATCGAGGAAGAGTTGTTGAGATGATTAAGTATTAATGCGTGGTCCAGATACCTAAAATTTTGCCTACTGAAATGGGTTGGGGCCGGAAGGATGTTGGAGGCGACCAAGATCGGGGCATAGAAAAGCGTTTTCGGGGTTCAATCGGTGCCATCCGATCTAGCGCACGCGATAAATATCTTCTCTAAAGCTGTTAGAGTAACGGATCGCGGGATAGGATAATAAGACTCCGGAAGGAAAGGTTCCCCCTTAGTTGAGAACTGCCAAGGAAGGCTAAGTGCAGACAACCTAGTAGGCAAGTGACAAAAAAGAAGTGTCTCTTCCAGTCGTGGTTGGATTGGGGGTTTGAGAATGGAAAATGGCTCTTCTTGTGCCTTAGACGGAAAAAGATACAACCCTGAGCCCCATAATGGATAGTGGAACTGATTTGAAATATTTGGAAGAAGGTGTCGACGGTCATCAAAATCCCATTGGTCTCCATAAAAATGATAAAGGCAACCACCAAGGATATCGAGTTTGGATTCAACTGAAAGAGGTGGATATTTAAGTGAGTTAGGAGAGTTGAAATGAACGGATAAAGCGGAAAGCGGAGACCACACTCTAGATACTCAAGACAGATAGTGTGGGTGCCAACCGATGGACGTAGGATCCGATCAGAGGGACCCGGCTGATAGAGAACACAATCGGAAGGGAGGTGGTAATTTTCCACCAGAGATTTCCATTTTCGAGGATGCATGGTAAAGGGCCGTTCAAAAGATTTTAGGGCATTGACAGCAGAACTCTGAGGACCGATCGTATTCTCGAGATGTGTGATTCGATCGAAAAATTGGGGATAAGGGTTCGTAATTGGAGAACGGAAAGCTGAAAGACTCGAATTGGAACTTCCCGAGTTGGATGAGGAGTCCGAGGAATGAAAAGACGAGGCATTAGAGTTCGAGGAATGAGCGGAGTGGGAGGACATGGTGTGAAGTTCTCAAAATTAAGGTTTTTGGAATTTTTTAGAATTTTTTCAGATTTTACAAGTGTCTCGTGAGTTTTCAAACCAAAAGTCGCGAGAGTCACTGTGCAGCGTATGCAGTCGCGAGATTTCGTTTCAGTTTTAAGTCTGCTTTCACTGTTCCGTCGCGAGATTTCGTTCAGGTTAAGTCTGCTTGTCACTGTTCTGTCGTGAGATTTCGCTCCAAACGTCGCGAGAGGTACTGTGCAATGGAAGCAGTCACGAGATTTCGTTCGAAATGTCGTGAGAATACCTGGAATGCTACTGTAACAGGGGGCGGCACTGTATTTATAGGGCCGGAACCCCGAGTTAAAAAATCCCGAGATTTTCGCCCGGCCTCAGAATCTGACGTTCTTAGTGTCAAAACGATCACATCTACGAGGGGTTTCCAGCCCTACTAATGGTTTTCTTGTGAAAATTCCGGAGCAAGTATCGTCTTTCCGGACGAGCCAATATGAAATGGTTTGCGACTCAGAATCTTAATCTGAAAACCAGGGGACTATTGATATTACACGGGGATATTTTCGTTATTATGGCATCCCGGGAGCTCGTCCGACGTGGCTCGATGGTATTTTCGGTATTCTGGTGTATTTTCGTCATTCTATAATTTTGGGGGTACTCTTGTAATTTGGACTTCCCGGGCCGGCATATTAGCATTTAACTTACATTTCTAGCAGTTTCAGACATATTCGGACCTGGGCGGGGCCAAGGGTATTTTTGTAATTTGGCACCCGAGGAGCGTGCCGGTAAGTTGTGGCAATAATTTTGGCTGAATATTTTATACCTGAAAGCAATGAATTAGATTACGAGATTTACCGGTATTATCTCATCGTTACTTCCGGCTAATTCTCGATCGAAATGCATTTCCGGAGTTCTATTGCGGTATGCATTTATTCTAGTTTAATTAAAGATTATTTGGGTACTTTGGGCTGAGTCAAGTGAAGTTGGGCTCCTAGGCCTGAAACTTGCCAATTGGGCTGGATTTCTCTATAAATATGAGCCCCAAGGCACTGAAAAGGGGTCCTGACTCTTTTTGTATCTCCCAAGGCAAGACTTTCGTCCGAACTCGCGAGACTTCATTTTTCAGCCTCAATCCGCGAGATTTCGTACCTAATATCGCGACCACCCCCTTTGTGCTACTATTCGTGAGATTTCGCGCCAAGTCTCGCGACCACCTCCCTTTGTATCACTATTCGTGAGAATTCGTACCAAAACTCGCAAATTGCCCCTGCAGATCACTATTCGCGATAATTCGTACCAAAACTCGCGATTTGCCCCTGCAGATCATTATTCGTGAGAATTCGTACCAAAACTCGCGACTGGCCCCTGCAGATCACTATTCACGAGTTTTTGGAAGTTTCACCGTAACAGAGGTTTTGGCAGTTTCACCGTAACCGAGCTTTTGGCAGTTTCACCGTAACAGAGGTTTTGGCTGTTTCATCGTAACCGAGCTTTTGGCAGTTTCACCGTAACAGAGGTTTTGGCAGTTCCACCGTAACCGAGCTTTTGGCAGTTTCGCCGTAACAGAGTGCTTTTGCCAGTTTCGCCGTAACGGAGTATTTTTGGCAGTCCCGATCGTTTTCCGACCCGCATCCATCTTGATTATTGATATCACATCATTGTACTTGTATTTGTTGAAAATCATAGTGAAAACCAAGGTAGAGCTTCGCTCTCCCGAGGACGTAAGCCCACACATTGTGGGCCAAACCTCGTATATCGCTCGTATCCCCACATAAATTGAACTCACATAATTTAAAAATTGACTGATCTAAAAATAAATACCCAAAATATTTTTAGACTAGATCAGGACAGATCCTATACTTGAGTGATTTATGAGGGGTGTTTGAATTTAAATTCTGTAACGCCTACAGAGGAGCAGTGTAATTTTAATATTAAAATAATTTGTGTCCTTTCGCATTTTGCTAACCTATCTGACGCGATGAGTACTGTTAAACGGCTGCCGCCTGTCTTAGGGCACGTGTCGGCCTGTTAGTGGCCACTAAAAGTGTATATAACTTAGGGTTTTGGATACGATTCGCCCGTCATTCTCATTTGCGAAGATTGTTCTCAAATCATTTCTCTGCGCCGTTCCGTTGCTCTTAAAAATCAAACCCTTTCCTTTCAAATTTTCAAGGTAATCTATGGTTCCCCGCAAGGTTAGATACCTGGTTGTGTGTGAGATTAATACCGAAGAACTTCGCGTCAAGTTCTCAATTCTTGCCCATTACCCAATCATGAGGGGTAAGGTGGATCTATCCCCATCAGTTACGCCTTCTTAAAGAACGGTTTGAGATTTCAGCTGCATCCCTTTGTAACGGCCGTTCTTCGGGAGATTCAGTGCCCGACATATGCCTTGTTTCAGGGTAGTTATGTTTATATTGTCGTGTTTATTTTCTATTGTCGTAAACATGGCATAGAACCGACGCTAGAGTTGCTTTTAAATTTGCATTTGATAGGATCCCCAAGGGGTAGGGGACTTTTATGGTCCCGTAAGTTGTACTATATAGGAATCCAAACTGCAGAATGCACGTTAGTTGATAAGGATTACTCTTCACATGAGTGGAAAACCTGTTATGTGTAGATTGGGGTTCCGATGGATGATATGTTGGGAATTAAGTCCACCACCGCATATAAGTTATTGTTAAATTATATAGAAATAAATACAATCCTTTGCGTACAGACATTGTTAACACAATAGCAATGTTCCCTTCGCTGGAGAAACGCCTTAACCGCATAGACATCCTTAGGGAAAATAGGATATTAGAGATGAGTGTAGCGGGTAGGACCTAAACTCCACCCCCGATGGATACTTTTTCTAGTTCCATAGACATCGGTACTGATATTACCCAGGTATATTCTCTTTTATTTATCCTTACCCGGGGGCTCGTCCGGCGTGGCTATGTAATCTTTTCGGTATTTTATATGTCTATCGCGAGGCGTTCTCAAGGGATATTCTCGAAATTCAGGCTCGCTAGGCCCCGTATAAAGCTTCTGTAAGGGTTTTGAGGTGTTTTGGGTTATCTCGGCCCCAGACGGGGCCAAGGGTATTTTCGTAATTTGCCACCCGGGAGCACATCGGTCGGGTGCAATGATGTTATGTGGCTGCGTATTCACTGCTTGGAGGCAAAGAATTAATATACGAGGTATTCCGGTATTTTCTCATCGTATTTCCGACTAAAATCTCGACCGGGATGGG
Source organism: Utricularia reniformis (assembly GCA_009725065.1). Lineage (NCBI taxonomy): Eukaryota > Viridiplantae > Streptophyta > Magnoliopsida > Lamiales > Lentibulariaceae > Utricularia > Utricularia reniformis. Next base: position 67,841 of record RWGZ01001036.1, read on the forward strand.
TTCCCGATACTTCAAGACGGCGTGGTATTTATTACAATATAATTAGAGGTTATTTAAGTGTTTTGGGCTAAGTGAAGTAAACTGAGCTCACGGGCTCAAGTAAGTGAAGTTGGGCTGAATTTCTCTATAAATACAAACTCCAGTGCATTTGGAGGGGGTTCAGACTGTTATCATGCTTTCCAAGGCAAAGTATTGCTTTTCTGCACACTGTAGAGTCGCGACTTATCGCCTGATCATAGCCATTCGCGACAAGTTTATGCCTTCGCCGCGACTTGTTGCTTTTCATCCCGCACCTGCGACTAATTGCACGTAGTCGCGACCAATTGTCATACTCGCGAGTTATCGCTCTGCAGCTGGAACTCGCGACTTATTGTCACCCCAGCCTGCCTCGCGAGTAATCGCCCTGGTCCTTTTCGCGAGTTGTTGCCCATTCGCGAGTTGTTGACCACAACTCGCGACTGCACACCTTTTGGGTGCAACGAAGTGTTTTCGACCGTTTTTCGAGCCGTTTTCATGTAGATCGTTATTATCACATCATTGTACTTGTATCCTTTGATTATGATAGTGGAAACCAAGGTAGAGCATCGCTCTCCCGAGGACGTAAGCTCACACATTGTGGGCCCAACCTCGTATATCGCTCGTGTCCTCACAACAATTAAATTTCGAGTAATTAAAAATCGACTGATCATAAACAAACATTCTAAAACATTTTTAGACGAGATCAGTTTGGCGCCATCTGTGGGGACCCGAGATTTTATCCCATTGAGAGCTTTATTGTTGAGTTTGGATTTCTGTTATCATGACTACTCGGAATTCTGATGAAGATCTTTTTCGATGAAGAGATTGAGGTAGATCCTAATCCTCGGGCGAACGATGGATTTGCTGCGTTAGCAGGGGCTCAATCGTCAACCTTAGAGGAGCCTCCTACCCAAAATGTCACTGTTCGACCCTCCCGGAGTGGGTTTTCATCCGTATGGGCACCTAGTTTTTATCCTCCTCAACGTCAGTGTTTATCTAAGTATTACAAATTTGCGAGAGTTGGCCGAGTTGCAGTGCGTAATAATGCCTGCCTTTCGCCACCTGCGCGTTCTAGATCTGCGGATCAAATGGAAACCGATGAAGAATTGGAAGAGCGATGGCGTACTCTAATCGCTCAATTAGAGCAAGTTAAGGCCCAAAGGAAAACCCGGAGGAACAATGTTACCCCGGAACACGTTAATGATGAGGTGGCGGAGGAAGATACTGATAATGTTCCGGAACCGCAAGCGAATACTGCAGCAACCGGAGAGCAGAACGATACTCTGAAAAAGATTGGCGAGTTGATAGAGTTAAAGTTTAAGAAGATGAGCGGGATGAACCAATTGGAGGCCAGCATGACTCTTGGTCAGTAAAGGAGACGAGTGTACGGGGAGCATACCCGTGATACTCATCAGACCTCAGCTTATGAGGGAGATTATATTGAGAATGAGAGGGCTAATGAACCCACTGGCAATCGAGGAAAAGTTCTGCCGTCAATGGAAGTTTTGCAAAGTCCTTGGAACACGTCCAATGCTCTATCGCCATTTTCCATGGCCATTATCAGAGTCAGTCATTCTGAGTTTATTGAAATGCCTAAGGATCTTACACAGTATCGCGGGTCGACTGACCCACATGCTAATACATCAAATTTGGAGATTCATGTGAGTTTGATGAATTTCAGTGATGCGGCCATGTGCTTCGTTTTTGCCGCTTCTCTTAAGGAATCAGACCTTCGATGGTTTAATCGGTTACCGAGGCGCTCGATTGTTTCATATAAGCACTTTAAGGATCAATTCTATTCAGCTTTCGCGCCTTTCAATGCACCAATAAAGTCTATTACTTCTTTGACCGCGTTGCGGTATGATTCTTCGGAAAGGTCGTTGGGTTTTATTACCCGTTTTGAGGCCGAGTGTAGTAAGATACCTCGGATTACTATGAGTGAGAAGGTTGGGGTGCTCCAGCTTATTCTAGCTGGACATTCGTTATGTAACTCTTTGAATAGGGATCCCCCGGAAAGCATGGAGGATTTGGCGTTGAGATGTACACAATACATCCGAGAAGATGAAGGCTTGCGGGATCACGGAGTGATCGAGATTCGAGCGTATGGGTCTCATAATATTGTTGCAAGTCGTGGGCCGGACAAGAATGTTCCGCCTGAAAAACCTAAGTTGAGAGTGTTTCCTACGTACAATTATGAACAGATTTTTGCCGTTATCGAGCAAAAAAAGGGTGGATCTCTCCGTTATCCCCCTCCCTTGCAAGAACTAACTCCGGGGGCTTACGAATCTCAAGTGTTTTGTCGCTTTCATCGGAGTTTTGGACATGCAACAAATGATTGTCGGGAGTTAATGTCTGAGGTCGAAAGGTTGCTAGAATTGGATCAGCTTGACGAACTGATCAGTACTGTGGAGGCTCTGCGAGAATCTAAGCTGGGAAAGATTGATGTAAGTGTCCCAGTGGGAACAACACCTAAACCCCTGAAAGCCAATGCGCCACGGCCAAACATGAGAGCATGTGGATATGGAAGACAGCGTGGCCAGCGTCAAGGAGGTGGCCAGAGGGGATTCTTTAATGGTGGTAGGCAGAATCAAAGAGACGGAGGAAGAGGAAACCACTATCGTGGTCGCGGCAGAAATCAGCAAGGGTACAGATATGAAGCTTACCCACCAGCACCTGCAAACCATCAAGCACTACCTCCTCCTCCGGCTTGCCCCGACCCGGGCCAACCGATTTTGAATGTTGAGAATGCTAAACCAAGATGGGGTAATCTAGGCCCCAACATTATGACTATCGCCAGGGGTAGAAGCGTCGGTGATTCAAACCATGCCCGTAAACGCTCTTATCAGGCACTGCACCAGAAGGGGCGCTTTATGGAAGTCAATACGGTACAGTTAACAGACTTGGACAAAATGACAATCTCTTTTGGACCTGAGGATTGATCTGGGGTTTTCTCCCCACAAGACGATGCATTGGTTGTCTCCCCTATTATTGCTAATCATCCCGTTTCTCGAGTGTTGGTGGACACCGGAGCTGCTACCAATATTTTGACTCTTGCAGCCTTTGAGCAGATGACATTGAAGGGAACCACCCAGCTCCAGCCCGTAGATACAATGTTGGTTGGTTTTAACAATAGCGTTGTTGCTGCTGAGGGATCTGTTTTTTTGCCGGTTACTTTGGGCGATCCCAAAATATCAAGGACTTAAATGGTGGAATTTGTGGTGGTAGACCTCCCTATACTCCCCTATAATGCGATTCTTGGGAGAAGTTGTTTGAACCTATTTGGAGCTGTGGTATCTCAACCACATATGATGATGAAGTTTCCAACACCGTTAGGGGTTGGGAAGATGAGGGAGATCAAGAGCTGGCACGCTCCTGTTATAATGTGATGTGTAGAAGTGGTATGGACGGATCAAAAGCAAAGGTACCCGTTTGTATGGTGGAATTGTCGTTCGATAAAGTTATTGATGCAAATGACGGACCGTCACTTAGGAAGTTTAAAGAGAACGATATGAAGATGGAACCTCTGGGAATCAAGACAGTGCCTTTATTCCCCGGGAACCCAGAAAAGACAATGAAGATCGGTTCTGAGTTGTCACCAGAGGTTGAGAAGGAGGTAATTTCTTTTTTGCAAAGTAACGTAGATGTTTTTGCTTGGTCTTATTAGGATTATGTGGGGGTTGATCTCCAAGTCTGTTCTCATAGACTCAATGTTAACCCATATGTGCGACCAGTTCATCAGAAGAAGAGGAAGTTTTCCCATGAGAAAGAGAGGGCGATTGATGAGGAAGTGGAAAGTTTGTTGTAGGCAGGATTCATAGAGCCTATTAGATACGCGGATTGGGTCACGAATCCAGTGGTGGTCCCAAAGTCGAATAATGGCTGGAGAGTTTGCATTGATTTTACTGATTTGAATAAAGCATGACCGAAGGATCCGTATCCGCTTCCGGCCATTGACATGATGGTGGATGCGGTCTGTGGCTTTGAATTCCTTAATATGTTAGATGCTTTTAAAGGATATAATCAAATTTTTATGCATTGTGAGGAAAAGTTGTTTACTTCATTTATGACAATTAAAGGCATTTTTTGCTATAGAGTTATGCTATTTGTGTTGAAAAATGCTGGGGCCACCTATCAACGTTTAATGAATTCGATGTTCAAAGATATGATCGGAAAGTCTTTTGAGGTTTATATCGACGATATATTGATAAAGAGTAAACATGGGGATAACCACATCCAGTATTTGAATGATTGTTTTTGTATGCTGAGAAAGTATATGATGAAATGGAATCCGCTTAAGTGTGCGTTCTGTGTGAAAGAAGGCAAGTTCCTTGGCTTTATGGTGTCTGAAAGAGGAATTGAGATGAATCCTGACAAGATAACAGCAATCCAAGAAATGACCCCTTCGACGACTGTTAGGGAAGTTCAAAGGCTAATTGGGAGATTAGCCTCATTGAATCGCTTCATTTTGCGATCTGCATAGAGAAGTTTGTCATTTTTTAAGGTTTGCGTAAGACGAATCTTTTGTATTGGGACGACGAATGTAGCAGGGCTTTGAGAGTTTTAAAGACTATCTAAGTAAACCACCGTTTATGTCTCCTCCATCACTGGGGGAACCGTTGGGTTTATATTTGGCAGTGACAAAAGAGGCAGTGAGCGCCGCCTTAGTCAGACTTAGCGATAAGGAACATAGACCTATATATTATGTGAGCAGGAAATTGCAGGGAGCGGAGTCTCGATATACAGACATAGAGAAGTTCGTATTAGCTCTGATAGTCGCCTCGCGGAAATTAAGACACTATTTCCAAGGACATCATATTGCATTTTTGACAGATCAGCCTATCCGAAGCGTGTTATCAAAGATTGATGCCTCTTGCAGACTAGCAAAGTAGAATATCGAGTTAGGGCAATATGAAATAGAGTATATCTCTAGGCGAGCTTTAAAGGCCCAGGTGTTAGTGGATTTCATAGTGGAGATGACTCGGCCGGAAGAGTTGGGTATTCAGGAGTATTGGGATGCTTTTGTAGATGGATCAGTTTCTGCCGGACGAGCCGGTATCGGTGTTTATTTTAAGGAAAGGAAGTCTATTGAAGAACATGAATATGTTGTGAAGTTGCGCTTTCCCGCGACTAACAATGTCGCCGAGTACGAAGCCTTAATATTTGGCATTTACTTAGCAGTGGAAAATGGAATCGTTCGTTTGCATGCTCATTCCGATTCGCAGTTAGTGGTGAACAATTCGCAGATACTTACGCCACCAAAGGGAACCATTTATGGATTTATTTAGAAAAGCTGAAAGAGGCGGCTAAAAATCTTAAGATATGCACGCTTACATATATCCCAAAGGAGGAAAACACTTGTGTAGACGGTCTTGCAAAGGCGGCGACAATTTTAGAACTCTCGGATGAGTCAAAGATAACAACAATGATCCACTACCAGCCCTCTATTAGTCCTGTGGAGAAACAGACAGCCGAGGTGGCTAATTTGGAACTTTAGAATGAGACGTGATTTTTATTGGATCCCGTAACCGACGAACCTTCTTGGAAGGATGCTATCGTAAATTATCTAATCAGGAGATAATTGCCTACCGACGAAGGTGAGGCTCGAAGGACTATGCAAAGAGCTACGAATTTTGTCTATGTGGATGATAAGCTGTATAAAAATAATTTTGAAGGCCCATATCTTCGATGTTTGTCCCCAGTACATGCAAATGCCGTTATAGAAGAAGTTCACGCTGGGGACTGTGGTGATCATTCAGCAGGTCGATCCTTAGCAAATAAGGTTAAGAGGGCCGGTTATTTTTGGCCAACGCTGGTAAAAGATTGTGTGAATTTTGTTCGGACTTGTTCTGCTTGTCAGTTCCACTCGAATGTGCATCTTGTACCAAGAGCTAGTATGAAGCCTCGGCCGAAAAAATGTCCTTTCGATACGTGGGGAATTGATATTTTAGGACCATTTCCGAATTCACCAAGCCAATAAAAATTCTGTATTGTTGATGTGGAACATTTTTCTAAGTGGATAGAGGTTGAGGTTGTATCGCGAGTTCGGGAAAGGAAGTTATCAGTTTCCTTTGGAGATATATCATATTTCGATTCGAAATTCCCATGATTTTGGTATTAGATAACGGAACGCAATTTGCTGGAAAGAGGGTTAATGAATGGTGTGAGAATTATGGAATTGAACAGCGGTTTACTTCCGTAGCACACCCAGAAACGAACGGGGTTACAGAGGTTATCAACCGTATTATTCTGCAACAGCTGAAAACACGAATAGATGAATCTAAAGGCTCTTGGGTGGATGAATTGCATAATGTGATGTGGACATATCGGACATCACCGAGTTCCACTACCGGATTCAGCCCCTTCTCTTTAGTATATGCCTCTGAGGCCGTGTCTCCATTAGAAGTGACTATTTTATCAGAAAGAGTTATCGCTTATGACGAGGTGTTGAATGAAGATATGAGAAAGTTGGACCTTCACTGTATTGATGATATCCGTGATAGAGCTGCAATACGAATTGAGCTATGTAAAAGGCGGATGGCTAAAAAGCACGACAAAGGCGTTCGACCTATGTTGTTAAAAGTTGGAGACTTGATTCTTAAGAAAATGGAAGTTTCGAAACATGTGGGTAAGTTGGATCGAAAGTGGGAAGGACCGTACAGAGTAGCGGCCGTAGTGAAGGAAGGAACGTACAAAATCACCAATATGAGCGGGGAGGAGCTGCCACGGACTTGGCATATTTCTAATTTGCGCAAGTATTATGTATAGACGTGACTCATCAATCTTTTTTGTAGTCATATCTCCTCTTTTTTGTAGTCATATTCTAATTCTTTAAGTATCTTTTTTAACTACATGAATTCAATCGACTAGAGGACTGGTAAGGTGGGAGTAGGTCCATTGCATTTTAGGAGGATGGAGTAAATTAAATAGGGTAGATAGAAATGCAATGTGCCACCTATCCTATAGTCGATCATTTTCAAACTCGTCAAATTAGATACTGTGTCAAAATATTTTGAATATCATGAGTCTTCCTGTACGCGGCAGAACCGTCTATACATATTTACTGTTGGAATACGTTAAGAGGCCTGTTAGTTGTGATGTAGCCGGCTTAGAACCGAGCATATTTCCTTGGCAAATCAGGGTGCAAGTATATACCTGACTCCTCCATGACACGCTAATGAGGGTCACGTCCTCGTCGGAGGCTGGTCCATTTTCGCATGGCACCGTCTTATGGACGGGCCGAATGATGCCGTCTTATGGACGGGCCGAATGACGCCGTCTTATGGACGTGTCGAGAGTGCGATGGCACCGTCTTATGGACGGGCCGAGTAAGTGTTGACGCCGTGAAACGACCCTAATTTGGGCCTAGTTTTTTTGTTAAAACATGATAATTAAAAACGGAAACATTCGAATGCAAATTTAAAACATAATTCGAAACATGAAAGTACGACAACATAATTTAGAGTATTCTCCAAAGGACCGGACTCTATCACCGGACAACCGACGACCTTCTTCCCATGTCCCAATCATACCTCGTCTGCGTCACCTACAAAATCTGTAAAGCGGTCACAATTTATTAAAGGAAACTTCACACACACTACACATTATCTTTCCACTTCTTAGTTACACCGTACATGCACACGTGAATCATTCCACTTAACTGTTTTCTTATTTCCCTCTTCTTTTACCCTTATCATTCCCATGATACATTAACTTTTCTGTTGCCGAGATTAACATGCTCGGTGCATGTCCCGCCCAAGCCAACCGTTAGCTTTTGGATGACTCGACGGGCCATATGCTTTCCTTCCCTGGGTGGGTACTTAGGCGCTAAACCTTTTTCCACCCGGATCCGTTCTGCCCTCTTCGTACGTATCTTTTCCTCTTTGGAACTTATCGTTCCCTTCATCAGGCATGCCCTTCCTTTGGCGAATCGTGTACTAGGCACGATGCCGGGTTCGGTCGGACGGTCCATCCTTCCTTACCCCGAGTCTTATTAACATTTATCTCGTTCATTCGTGGCTTTTCTTCCTTCTTTATTAACCCAATCCCATTTCCTAAGTCTGAACCTTCCCTTACTATATTGTGTTCACTCCGCTTACCGTTTGCTTTTGCTTGCTAAATAGTCTTTCCGCGCTTTCCTGCATTTTGTAATAGGTTTTAGTTACTTGAATTCCGACTTTTTTATCCTATTGTTAACTATGTGACTACCGTAGACCCTACGTGTTCCTTTCCTCCCACGATCCGACGTCGAGACGCGACGAAAACACTTAAACTTAGTATTTCCACGATAGTTTACTTCTTTCCTCGAAATTCGCGATAATTCTATGCTGAAACTCCAAATCCACGATAATTTTACTCTTGGAACCAAATCCGCGATAATACTACACTGGTCACGATTTCCGCGATAATTTACTCTTCGATTCGAATTCCGTGATAAAATTACACTTGCCACATTTTTTTGCGATAATATTACACTTGCCACAATTTCTGCAACAATTTGCTCTTCACAGAAAATCCGCGACAATTTGTTCTTCACAAAATCCGCGATAAAAATGCTTGCAGGAAAAATCCGCGACAATTTCCTTCTTCGCGGCAATTTTCTAATTTTCGTGTCTTAATGATGATTAACTCGTTTTTTGGCCTCCTCACCCCTATTTATAGACATCCTAACTTTTCTAATTCACATTTTGACCCCTCCTTTCTTTGCTTTTGACCCCTCTTTTATCTTTTTCTTTACTTTTCTATTTTTCGTTTCCTTTTACGTTCTTTCGTTCCCGTATCCCTCATTATCTCTCGTCTAGACTTTACCACTACATTCCTTACTATTTGTTTCATCGTACCTTTTTCTCGGCTATTACACGCCGTCTTATGGACGGGTTGAGAATGCGATGGCACCGTCTTATGGACGGGCCGAGTAAGTGGTGACGCTGTCTTATGGACTGGTCGAGAATGTGGTGGCACCGTCTTATGGACGGGCCGAGTAAGTGGTGACGCCGTCTTATGGACGGGTCGAGATAATTTTATGGCTCCGGGTGCAAGTATATACTGGCGGCAAAAATGGGATGGCCCTGGGTGCAAGTATATACCGGTGGCAATGATATATTGATAAAGGTAGAACAATCTCAAGTTCAAGTACCTACTCATTTTAAAGGGAGCTTCGCCTACTGAGTTATCACGGATCCATTCAAGCCCCGCTACACTGGGGACTCTTATGCGCACTTGGAGTTGGCAGAAAATATTATATTTACCTTGGTAGATATCTATGACTCGGGGAACATCAATATATTATTTACCTCTGATCAAATTTTGTATAGAAGTCTATTATTTTGGGGGAGCTAATTTCGGATGATCTAAGTATATGGAGCTATCCCCCTCGATGAACGTTGCGAGAGATTAAGTTGAATAGAAGAGAAGATAGATTATTCAGAATTGTATGATTATTAAATTGTAGTGAGAAATTGAAAGGAAAACAAAATCGAATTTTATATATATACATGGGGAATACAAAATGGGGAAAGAATACAAAAGTGAAGAAACTATATGTGGAAGTTTATTTCTTCTTCTTCTCAGAGCCTGAGCCTTCACCAGGTCTGTTGGGGTGGTTTTTCACCAGCTTTATCTTTTGGGACGATTGAGGGTTGACGCCTTTTTCTTGAGACCCTGCATTGGTCAACTTCTTGGAGGCGAACCTCGCCATTTCATCTTCGTGACGCTCCCGAGCTCCAGACACACTAGCGGGGGTATATATTTGAGGATCATATGCCGCCATTACATCATCATCTTTCCGGAGCTCCGCCACGAGGGGGCCCATTGGCTCCGGATATAAAGTAGCCAACCTCCTAAATGCATCCGGAGATGGGCCCTCCTCTGTTTCGACATCCTCCGAATAGAGTTGCTGATGAAGATCTTCATCCATGATAAAATGTAGCGCCCCGAACGGATCCTGTGAACAATCCAACATGTCCTCACCGGGTACAAGCTCGAACTTCCCGGTGAGTTTGGTGTCGAGTTTCTTTTTCTCCTCAACTGTCAGGGATATGCTCAGGATCCTCTGCGTCTGGACACTCCCTCTAAAGAAGTACAAGACATTCGACTTGGCATTAGCTAACGCCCCCAGATTCCGGAAAGTAGGGGAGGGTACTGTGTACTCCCATATCAGTTTTCGGAAGCAGTCGTTAATCTGGGACGGCAACTTGGTGATTCGTGCCCGGAGTCGATCGCTTATGGATTGGAGGCCTTCATTCCTTGCTTTTAGCTCTTTAACCTCCTCCGTGGCTTTCCCGAGAGCTTTCTTGTCGGCCGCATTGTCCTCTTTGGACTTCCTCATTTTTTCCTCGATTTGTTCTCGGATCTCCTTCAACTTGTTCTGTGCGTACTTCTCATTCACCTTGAGGGTTTCTATGGATTGTTCTAGGGCGTGCCTATGCCCGATATGAAAGGCTGAATTTTCCGTCAGCTCGCTGCGGTGAGCTCGAAGTAAAGATTCAATTGCCTTGCTATGCTCTTCTCCGAGTGCCGCCAACTCTTGGGCATGCTTATCTCGCTGATTTTGCATCAGCTTCTCCGCTACTTTCTTCGTCTGCTCCCCAATAATGTCCGGCAAGTCGAGCTCCGAATGCCTGAGCATACAGTATTCCCCTACTGGAGCTGCGGTGCCCAACACGATTATGGTGCGCTCCATTTGAAATGAAAACAAGATTGGTTAGTACATAGGGAAGATAAAGTTATTGGGAAGTAATTGCTAGTATCGCAAAGAACCTCCCCAATGGCGCGACGCATCGTTGCGGTCTGACTCATTAACCGACCAACGTGGTAAACACCGTGTGGTCATCCCGACCACGAGGCGGCAACTCTGGGTTCCGGTCCAAATATGCCAGGGCCGGCCGATTCGAAACATTATCACATCTCGGAATTCAAAAGGTGAGTCCATCTTTGACCAACACAAAGCCGGCCCGGCGTCCCATATCGAGCCATTCCTTAACCGTTAATCTTGGGATGTCGTGTATACGGAAGGCATCGATAAATTCGGTGGTTTACCCACTGTTTTTGATGGGTTCCGTGACCTCCAGGTTGGTGGGATCTTCCATCGGTCATTTCCCTGTGTCCGAACGAGCGCCTTGGCTGGTTTCTCCCTCCGGACGGGTTTCTTGGCACACTTCCTCCACCACCGGGTCCATCGACTGATCCTCACTAATCTCGCCCTCCTCATCATCCCCGATGATATCCACTAACGTTTCGGAAAAATCGTACATGCCTTCATCGGGGGTGGGCTCCTCAATAAAATATTCTTGTCGCCGAGACAGGGGGATTAGGTCTTCGGGACTCTCACTAAGTTCTGCAACCGGCTCCTCATTTACCGGCTCGGGATTGGGCATCGTTGCAGCAGATTGTTGTGGTGGAGGAGTGGCATGTCTTATTTCCCCAGTCGGGGACGTCACTTTCTGTAAACTCGACGCCAGCTCGGCCGCATCAGTTCGGTTCCCAGCCCCCAGTGGCACCTCAAAGATAAGCTCATCATCCTCCGCAACTATATCACAGAGTAAATTCAGTCGGTCCCCACTTTTTGTTTGGTCCTTAGCTGGAGCCATTATTTTATCTGCAAAACAAGTAAGTTAGGTGAGAAACGCGAAGTGGAAATTAAAAGCAAGTATAAATCAAGTTCCTAAGGTTCTTTCATATCAAAGAAGAGTTATCAAGTTAGCCCCGATATGAATATGCGGTTCAGATACCTAGTAGTTCTCTACTAAATTGGGGAAGGACCAAAAGGAGGTTGAAAGCAATCAGGATCGGGGAGTAGAATAAGGTCTTTACGGTCCAGTCAGCACCTTCCGACCTAGAGCAATCGAGGAGTGCCTTCCTCAGGGGTCTCGGAAGGGTCGTCCGAGGAATGGGGCCGTAGGCTTCGGGAAATAATGGTTCCCCTTCAACAGGGAACCGCCAAGGAAGACTCAGAGGAGACAGCCTCGTAGCCCTCACACCACAAACAAAAAAGAAGTGTTTCTTCCAGTCGTGATTGGAGTGGGGAGTAGAAAAAGGGAATGGACTTGTCTTGTGCCTCGGGCAGAAAAATATACAACCTTGGGCACCAAAATTGACAGCAGTACTAATGTGAAAAATTTGAAAAAAAAGGTCGATGGTCAAAGGAATGCAATTCACCTCCATGAATATTATGAAGGTGACGACAAAAGAGATTGAATTAAGGTTTGGTTGGAAAAGATGAATTTGTAGATGCGTGTGCAACTCGACAATGAAAGGGTGAAGAGGAAAACGAAGGCCACACTCTAAGTATTCAAGACAATAGTGTGGGTGGTGATCGGAGGTGTCAAAAGGTGGTCGGTGGGTTCATGTTAATATATGACGCAGTCGGAATGGAGATAATACTATTCAAGAACCGATACCCACTTCCGAGCATGCATGCTATAAGGTTGGTTAAAAGATTTGAGGGCTTTAACTGCGGAACTTTTAGGGCCGAGGGTGCTTTCGAGACGAGCGATCCTCTCGAAAAAATGAGAATCAAAGGTGGAAAGGCAGAAAGGAAAAGGGGTCGTGATCGAATCGAAACTCCCCGAACCGGATGAGGAGTCCGAATGATCTGAGGATGAAGTAGTGGCAGAGCTCGAAGATTCGGTGCGATTGGAAGTCATTGGTAAATTTAGTTCAAAATTATTTTTTGAAATTATTTTTACAAATTTTATTAAGTGTCTCGCGAGTTGTTGGCCAAAAGTCGCGAGAATTACTGTTCACAGAAGGCAGTCGCGAGTTGTTGCAAGCAAACTGGTTTTGAAGTGTTTAAGTCCGTAGTCGCGAGTTATTGACGACAAGTCGCGAGAAGCACAGTGTTCGCGAGTTGTTGCAAGAATTGTTCAAATGATCGCGGATTGCACAGTGTTCGCGAGTTGTGGTATGATAAGTCGCGAGTGTTCAAAATTCCACTCGAGAGGATGAGTTATGAGAGGCATACAGCATATCTATAGGGGTGATATCCCGAGTCGAAAAATCCCAAAATTTTCACCCGATCTCAGAATCTGACGTTCTTAATGTCAAAACGATCGTATTGGCGAGAGGATTTCAACCGTACTAAGCGTTTCTCCAGTGGGGGCCTCGGAACGATAACCGGCTTCCGGGACAAGCTGATGATATATGGTTTACGACTCATAATCTGAATCTGAAAACCAGGGGACTATTGATATTACCCGGATATATTCTCTTGTATTTATCCTTACCCGGGGGCTCGTCCAACGTGGCTATGTAATATTTTCGGTATTTTCATATGTCTATCGCGAGGCGTTCTCAGGGGGTATTCTCGTAATTCAGGCTCGCTAGGCCCCGTATAAAGCTTGTGTAAGTGTTTTGATGTGTTTTGGGTTATCTCGGCCCCGTACGGGGCTAGGGGTATTTTCGTAATTTGCCACCCTGGAGCACATCGGTCGGGTGCAACGATGTTATGTGGCTGCGTATTCACTGCTTGGAGGCAAAGAATTAATATACGAGGTTTTCCGGTATTTTCTCATAGTATTTCCGACTAAAATCTCGACCATGATGGGTTCCCAAAACTTCAAGACGGTGTGGCATTAATTACAATATAATTAGAGATTATTTAAATGTTTTGGGCTAAGTGAAGTAAACTGGGCTCATTGGCTCAAGTAAGTGAAGTTGGGCTGGATTTCTCTATAAATACAAACCCCAATGCATTTGGAGGGGGTTCAGACAATTATCACGCTTTCCAAGGCAAAGTATTTCTTTTCTGCACACTGTAGAGTCGCGACTTATCGCCTGATCGTAGTTGATGAGAACTTTAGGATCGGGTACCTTGTGATGGGTGAGGCCCAGCAACCGTTGGGCCGATTCAAATAATAAAAACGAATTCCTACAACCCATTTACACACTTAAGAAAGAGCGGCCCGATGTTCAACGAGAGGACCGAAGTTACCCTTAACGAAATAAAGCGTTTTCTGCCAGCTGGCACCTGGGTTCGGTCCGAACTGTTACAGAACAGTCACAACTCACGTTATCCACGCTTCGGGCCTTCCCACGTTTACCACGCTTCGGGCCCGATCACGCAGACCATGCCTCGGTCCCAACCTCGTTTTACATCCCGCGATAACAACCTCTAACAAACCTGTCAGAGGCGGTTACGGAGCGTGATTTACACACGCTATGAACTCTATAAATACAGGGCAAGACGACCGAAATAGCAGGACCCTTTGGACGCGGAAGAACAGGCCGTTACCCTGCCGGAATTCTTACCGCTTTCTTTTCCTTCTCATTTTCTTTAGCCTTTGCTGTATTAACTATGAATTATTCGATTAGTGAACAGGATAAGAGCATAATCTTCTCTTAGTCAAGTGGTTTTCACAACATTTCTCGGGGTTTCCACTATACATCGATGTGTACTTATTTATTTCCAGCTTTTGATCGTCTTCCACATCTAAAACAAATCAGAACTAGTTCGTTTGTTGAACGANCCACTATACATCGCTGTGCATTTATTTATTTCCAGCTTTTAATCGTCTTCCACATCTAAAACAAATCAGAACCGAGTTCGTTTGTTGAACGAACCGGACGACTGTTGGTACCCCCTAAAAAGGGACCATAACAGTTTGGCGCTGTCCGTGGGGACGATTCTCTAATCCCATTTGAGTTTTCTACCAGGGATAGGATAATCAAAGGCATGGCGACTGGAACTCCGACAAATAATAGTGACGTGCTTCCCGACAGTCTCCCAGCACCAACATTCACTTTACAGGATCTGGAAGCTGTCGTCAGGAAGGTGGTACTGGAAATTACGTCGGAGAAAAGTAGAACAGAACCACCGGCTGTATCAAGCCCTGTTCCCAGAAGCAGAGGATACGAGAGTGATCCTGACGAGCACAGTACTGATGAAGTAGAAATCATCAGGCGTGGAGTGACAATCGGGAGGCCTAGATATTGGTCTACACCTCCTCCCCCAGCCAGAGCTCTAACTCTCGCTCATGGAAATGACCAGGAGCATATGCAGCGACGAATCGATGAGCTCACCAGGGAGTTGGAGAGCATGCGTGCGCTGAGGGATTGCGAACCTAATCTGGGACGCAATCCTGGTTTATTTAACAGGGCCATGGAGGTCCCTATCAGAAGAAGTAAGAATGATGACTAGTGGCATAATTTGCATTCGGTCCAGGCATCGTCTCATCAATCTGAAGGTGTATCAGCCGCCTTGGGAGATTTGATGCTCCTCTTTTCTGAGGAGATCTGGGCAGCAGTCCCAGATCGGCATTATCACAACCCCGAGGGGTTGCCGACATTTCGTGGTGATGGTGATCCGATCGATCACGTTGCCGATTTCGAATTGCCCATGGGAACGGTTCGGGCCTCATACTCATTAAAGTGCCGCATCTTCGCGGCGGGATTACAAGGCGATGCCCGAACATGGTTTAAAAATTTGAAGCATTATTTCGAAGAAAGTTGTATCCAAGTTGAAGCATTATTTCGAAGGCCGAACGGTCTATGTTTATACGGATCAACCTCTGAAAATACTCATTAAACAGAAGGATTTAAATGAGAGATTGGCAAAATGGGCTATCAAACTCAGCGCAATGTATCTGGAATTCCTGCACCGAATGGCGATCAAAGCTCAGGTTCTGGCCGATTTTGTGGTTGAAATGACCCGATCGGCCATTTATCTTAACCAAGAGGATGATCGATGGACGATCCACGTAGATGGATCAACCTTCGGGGGAAGAGGAGCGGGCATTACCCTGACAACGGTACAAGGTGATCTTATTCATTCCGCAGTCAAATTTTCCATTGCTGGAACAAATAATGTGGTAGAATATGAGGCAGTATTGTCAGGAATGACTTTGCCTCAAAAAATGGGAGTTAGCAGAGTGCGAATGTTCTCAGACTCGAAGTTAGTAGTGGAACAATTCGCAGGAAGATTTGAGACTCACGATCCGATGATGAGGTTGTAATGCGCTAAAGTCCTGGAGTTATCCAAGAAGTTCAATGAGTTCTCTCTTCACCATGTGCCACGAGAACAAAACAAGGTTGCCGATGCACTCGTCAGATTGGCTTCGGGCATACCTGACATAGAGACGAGCACTATTTCGGTCCACGTTCAGGATCGACCTTCGGTCGAGATCCCAGTGACCGAACAGTCTATTGAAGAGATCGGGGCTCTATGCCATGAACTCCAGGGCTTGAATATTGATGCTACTGAATCCTTAGGAGAACCAAATTTGATGGACTCCTTTATTAAATACCTCTCAAACGGATATCTCCCTGAAGATAAGTCTGAAGCCAGGAAAATAGAGATCCGGGCTAAGAGATTCACCTTAGTCGACGGACGCTTATTTAAAAAGAGTTTTGAGGGCCCGCTTCTGCGATGTTTATCTCCTATTGAGGCCGAAGCCGTCATGATTTATGTTCATGAATGGATATGCGGCATTCATTCAGGGGCCCGATCTTTATACCACCGCATTATTAGAGCCGGGTATTTTTGGCCAACATTGCTCGCTGATGCCAAGCAGTACACTAAGCGTTGCTCCATATGTCAATACTACGCTCCACTTCCGCAATTTCCTGGGGCTCCACTATCGATTACCCCATTTCCTTGTCCGTTTGACATGTGGGGGATTGACATCCTCGGACCTTTTCCCCGGTCCATAGGGCAAAGAAAATTTTGTATCGTAGCGGTGGAATATTATTCGAAGTGGATCGAAGCAGAAGCCGTAGCCATTATCTCAGAAAAAGTGGTCAAGCACTTTATATGGCGAAATATCGTGAGCCGCTTCGGGGTTCCCCGAGTGCTCGTATCAGACAATGGGACTCAGTTCCGTGGAAAAAGCATACGGGATTTATTCCACCGCTACGATACAAAATTTGGCATCGTGCAGCGTTTCTCATCAGTGGCCCATCCTCAGACCAATGGACTTATGGAAGTATCTAACAAGGTTATCCTGAAGGGATTGAAAACCAAGTTAGAAGACTTTGGGGGTAAATGGCCCGAACACATCTATGAGGTCCTGTGGGCATACCGAACCACACCTCGCTCAACCACCCAGGAATCACCTTTCTCATTGGTGTATGGGACCGAAGCTGTTAGCCCGGTGGAGGTGGCCATCCGATCACCTCGGATATCTCAATACGATAAGTATATGAATGGTGAAAGGAGGTTATTGGACCTCGAGATGATCGAGGAAAAGAGAGATGCAATTTATGCACTGATGCGTGCTTATCAGCGAACTATGGAACGGACCCATAACAAACGAGTCCTCCCAAGGGAATTCTTTGAAGGCGATCTCGTCCTCAGAAGCAATAAGGTGCAGAGGAACGTTGGAAAGCTGGACAGAAATTGGGAGGGACCGTATCGAGTATCGAAGAAATTGGAATCAGGTGCGTATAAACTTGAAACACTGGATGGTATAGAGGTCCCCCGAACTTGGAATGTCATGAATTTAAGGCGATATTTCTTGTGAATCTTTGATTAATCTGTTTGACTCAATGAAATACATTCTCTTAAACGTAAGTGGAAACAAGTGAGTACAAATACAAACTATTTCTAATGGAATGATGGACCGATCTTGAAGTTGGGTGGTGTAGGACGAATCTGACTGGTGACCGAAGCTTCTTGTCCGCAAGGCTCCCAAGTTATAGTGGCCGCTCTGACGAGTCAGATGCTCCTGCACTTGCCCAGCCCATGGATGAGTTGTCATTCTCCCAGAACTCATTACGAACTAAAACACTCCCTTCAAAGGCATTCAAAATTTAGGAATGGCCCTTTGTACCTACGACATCTGCTACGATAAAAGGAATGGTAGATAGCATATCGAGACATAAGATCGGTCCTAATATAAAACGTATTATGAGCAAAGCTTGGCCAACAAAACCTAAGGGACTTTATTGGAAACGAGGTTCGGCCGAAGCTTGTAAAGACTCATATTAAACGCAGACTACGCCTATCCAATCAAGTGTTGACTCCAAGGACGGAATAAGAGTGACCCATACACCATGTCAAACGACCGATCCAATCAGAATTGATATGAATAAACCAAACATAACTTCTAGGACCGATGGTTAACACCCTGTAAGAGTCCCCGATCTTATACTTAGTGATTAAAACAACTTCGTTAAAGTAAGACTTATTAGTTTTGCTTAGAAGTTAGTTATGTCACTTCGTTCTGGTGATTAAAATAATCAAACCTGAAAAAGGAGAAAATTTTATAATGAATAAAGAGTAAGGCAGATACAAAGCGATAACTAGATCTAACTAATCTGCCCTTCCTCTTTATCCTCCACTTCGGGCTCCCGGGGTTCGGTCCGGGCCGCGAGCCGCTTTAACTCTTCTACTTGATCGGCCACCTTCTCGTTGACCGCCTTCTCCATCTCTTCAAAGAGATAGAAGAAATGGTCTTCTTCTAGAACAGGTTCTTCCAAGGTCGGAATAACCTGAAACTTGTCATCTCTTTCAAGTGGCTTGATCATCTTCCAGCGCTAGTCCGAAGGGGAAAGCCCGAACGTCTGGATAACTTGCTCTCGCATGTCATCCAGATACTTCGCAGTGTAAACCCCGTGAATGTTATCCGCTAAAGCGAATAACAAAGGGGACTGAGCGAACCTTCGGCCGAAGTGCGGGCCCTTGTCAACTCTTCCTCCAAGGTCTTCTTCTCTTCCTGGGCCCGAAGGAGAAGCTCATTCAGCTTATTCCTCTTCTCCTGGGCCCGACCTTGGACTTCGTTGATTTCGGCGTCTTTGGCCCGCAGCTTGGCCTCTAGGTCGGCAATACGTCCTTGAGCTGTTTGCCCCGTCTTCTCCAACTCAGAGACCTTGTCAGCTAAGAGTGAGACCTCCGTCCCGGCTCTTAGCAACTCATTGTCAAGTCGGTCACGGTCCTCCCGTACCGTGACCAGCTCAGTATGCTTTATTTCAACTTGCCATTTTGCAAGGTCAAGTTGATCTTGGACTTGTTGGGATACAACGCTACCACCTTTGTTCTTCTCCACGGTGATAGCAGTTGTGAAAGCTTTCCTCAACATCTGCATAAGACAAATATTATTAAGTAAAAGTCCGGGCCTTCATGTCAAATGAAAATTACCTTAGTGGTGAGGTCGAGGAAGCCTTCCATGATTTCTTCCCTAATCACGTCCGCCTGGGCGTTTTCTGGGTTCTGCTCTCCATAAAGGTCTGAAGTCCTTTAGGAAAGCAGTCCTCCAGGCGGTAAACTTCCTCCCCTTGCTGAACCTGTCCAGCAGACCCAGAGCAACTCCCCAGTCGGAGTTGGTCTTCGGGCTCGATCCAGGCTCCTTCAAAACTATCCCCTTAGTGGGGACCGGAGCGCCGTCCCCCTTCCTCAGCCTCTTCAGTTCCTGCGGGCTTCCGCTTCGGTCGCCCTCTTCCCTTTTCCTAAGGGGACCGGCGTTAGGGAGACGTTCACCTTGAGCTGAGGACCGGGGAGAACCTTCTCCACGGGAACGGCTCCCTGCAGCAACAAAGTAATAGTTTTAGCACTAATGAAAGTGGCGTTACCGATTTGATAGAGGCTGGATAAGCTCAATGAACGAATCCGAGCCTTTATCACCTCATCTACCACTCCAAATACCCGAAACGCAGGCCCATCCCCAGATGAAGACTGCCCTGTGCAGCAAAGGGTCAGTGTGCCCGCACCGGTTGTTTGGATCGGGGGGTTCCCGGACCCCAAAGGGACCAGCGTACCCCCCGTTGCTGATTCACTTCCTTCAGCACTGCCCGATGCTTCCCTTTGTCCCTCAGAAGGACGGACCGAAGCAGCTGCCATGCGTTTAAAGCGCGAGCTCGGCATTGTTTCAGTTGAATCTGCAAAACAAATACATAAGGATCAGGAAAGATTAAAATATAAACACTACATCATACCCGATCCTTCTGATGGATCTGAACTAGAAAAAACCCCCTTCGGGGCTGGGGCTCCGGTCCTACCCGCAACACCTATTTCTATCAACCTTTTCTCCCGAAGCAGATCGATTCGCCTAAGGCGTGCTTCAGGAGGGGGGAACATCGCAAGTGTGTTTGCGGTGTCCGTGTGGGAGGGGTTGAACCTACTTCGGTCCAACTGACCTATGCGTGGATGGGTCAAAAGCGGCCATACTTTCAACAGATCCTCTTTGGGGACTGTTATCCACACGTAGCAGGCCTCCCACGCATGAAGAGATTCCTCCTTATCTACAATTGCACACTCTTTGGTGCGCAGCGCTATATAGTATAACTTGCGGCAACCCAATAGGCCCTTCCCCTTTCGCAACTTTATACACATAACTGCCCGGAAACAACGCAAAAGTGGGGCAATGGATCTCCTTAAGCACGGCCGCTACAAAGGGATGTAGCGGAAAACGAAGCCCGCACTTAAGAGCGGCGTAACTGACCGGAATGGCCGATGCCGGCACATTCATTTCCGCCGGAAGGAAACAGGGAATATCTTCCCGTCCCTTCCAGATAGAGTAATGTGCCGGGATTGAAAATCTAAACCTAAATTCCTCAATGTCCAACTCAGACATAGAAGGGTAACGCATTTTGTGGGGAGCCATAAGTGTATACCTTAGGAAAATCGGATTGAGAAAAAAGGGTTGGATGAAAAATCGATTGAGGGCACAAGAACTTGCTACGATTTCTCCTTCGCGATAATGACGGTGAGGAGAAACAGTGCCCAGAATCCTGATTTAAATATTAATCTCCTAGCCAATGGTGAGCCGCCACATAATAATGCCCAAAACAGCGACTGTACGTGGCGCACTCATCACGCCTCTTGAACTAACGAATGTGAAGAGGCGCGGGTCGAGATATTAATATTTAAAGAATACCGAAGATAAAAATATAACTTAAATATACGTTAATGAGTTTCAAATGTAATTGGCTCATACGCTAAGGGAAAGATCGGTCCCCTGGACTCTCACTATCTACAAGTACGGTCCTCTGTTCTCATGAATGTGCAAACATCATGTGATCGGCCTTGTATCACCTCTGCGATTGGCAATCAAGCACGAGGGGCTAGTGATGAGAACTTTAGGATCGGGTACCTTGTGATGGGTGAGGCCTAGCAACCGTTGGGCCGATTCAAATAATAAAAACGAATTCCTACAACCCATTTACACACTTAAGAAAGAGCGGCCCGATGTTCAACGAGAGGACCGAAGTTACTCTTAACGAAATAAAGCGTTTTCTGCCAGCTGGCACCTGGGTTCGGTCCGAACGGTTACAGAACGGTCACAACTAACGTTTTCCACGCTTCGGGCCTTCCCACGTTTACCACGCTTCTGGCCCGATCACGCAGACCACACCTCGGTCCCAACCTCGTTTTACATCCCGCGATAACAACCTCTAACAAACCTGTCAGAGGCGGTTACGGAGCGTGATTTACACACGCTATGAACTCTATAAATACAGGGCAAGACGACGGAAATAGGAGGACCCTTTGGACGCGGAAGAACATGCTGTTACCCTGCCGGAATTCTTACCGCTTTCTTTTCATTGTCATTTTCTTTAGCCTCTGATGTATTAACTATGAATTATTCGATTAATGAACAGGCTAAGGGCATAATCTGCTCTTAGTCGAGTGGTTTTCACCCCAATTCCTGGGGTTTCCACTATACATCGCTGTGCAGTTATTTATTTCCAGCTTTTAATCGTCTTCCACATCTAAAACAAATTAGAACCGAGTTCGTTTGTTGAACGAACCGGACGACTGTTGGTACCCCCTAAAAAGAGACCATAACAGTGGGTTTTAACCCTAAAACCCACATGCAACCATTATATAATGGGTGTCAGCCGCTTTAATGTAGTATCATCATCATCTCAGAATTATCAGAAAATAGCAAAGGAGCACGAGAGCAGTTCTGGGTTTAGAACATTATGTATGTGTGTTTGATTTAAGTTGCACAAGAACTCAATAGTTCTTGTGACTGTAATCTTTGTGTTATTTTCGTGATAGTGGATTGACCAGGAGGTGGTCCATGATTTTCTCCCGGTACTCGGGTTCCACGTAGAATTTATGTGTTCTTTTCCATTCCACATCTAGTTTTGCTAAGTTTAATCGATAAAACGAATCGTAAAATCCATTAAAAACTAACAGTCTATTGGAGGAGAGTGATGTATTTTGGAATGGCCACAAAAAATCTTGTCTAGATACAAATGCAAAAGGACTCAAACATGTTTGGAGAGACCAAAACTCAAATTTAGGATTCAGTTGATCGAAAGAATATCGATATAGTTCTGTCCATAAAAGAAATGAATCACGTTGAAAATGATTGGATTAAACTTTGATATCAACAACACATGTGGAATATATTTCAACTCTTGTCATCTATTGATTCNGCAAACATCATGTGATCGGCCTTGTATCACCTCTGCGATTGGCAATCAAGCCCGAGGGGCTAGTGATGAGAACTTTAGGATCGGGTACCTTGTGATGGGTGAGGCCTAGCAACCGTTGGGCCGATTCAAATAATAAAAACGAATTCCTACAACCCATTTACACACTTAAGAAAGAGCGGCCCGATGTTCAACGAGAGGACCGAAGTTACCCTTAACGAAATAAAGCGTTTTCTGCCAGCTGGCACCTGGGTTCGATCCGAACGGTTACAGAACGGTCACAACTCACGTTTTCCACGCTTCGGGCCCGATCACGTAGACCACGCCTCGGTCCAACCTCGTTTTACATCCCGTGATAACAACCTCTAACAAACCTGTCAGAGGCGGTTACGGAGCGTGATTTACACACGCTATGAACTCTATAAATACAGGGCAAGACGACGGAAATATCAGGACGCTTTGGACGCGGAAGAACAGGCCGTTACCCTGCCGGAATTCTTACCGCTTTCTTTTCCTTGTCATTTTCTATAGCCTCTACTGTATTAACTATGAATTATTCGATTAGTGAACAGGCTAAGAGCAAATTATGCTCTTAGTCAAGTGGTTTTCACCCCAATTCTCGGGGTTTCCACTATACCTCGCTGTGTACTTATTTATTTCCAGCTTTTGATCGTCTTCCACATCTAAAACAAATCAGAACCGAGTTCGTTTGTTGAACGAACCGGACGACTGTTGGTACCCCCTAAAAAGGGACCATAACAGTAGCCATTCGCGACTTGTTTATGCCTTAGCCGCGACTTGTTGCTTTTCATCCCGCACCCGCGACTTATTGCACGTAGTCGCGACCAATTGTCATACTAGCGAGTTATCGCTCTGCAGCCGGAACTCGCGACTTATTATCACCCCAGCCTGCCTCGCGAGTTATAGCCCTGGTTCTGTTCGCGAGTTGTTGCCCAATCGTGAGTTGTTGACCACAACTCGCGACTGCACACCTTTTGAGTGCAACGAAGTGTTTTCGACAGTTTTTCGAGCCGTTTTCATCTGGATTATTATTATCACATTATTGTACTTGTATCCTTTGATTATTATAGTGGAAACCAAGGTAGAGCTTCGCTCTCCCGAGAACGTAAGCTCACACATTGTGGGCCCAACCTTGTTTATCGCTCGTGTCCTCACAACAATTAAATTTCGAGTAATTAAAAATTGACTGATCATAAACAAACATTCTAAAACATTTTTAGACGAGATCAAGTACAATATGGGTTATTATATGGGTGATGGTATATACCCAAATTTGTCTCTTTTTGTTAAATCTATTACGCTACCACAAACTCGAAAAGATAAATTATTTGACATTCATCAAGAAGGAGCAAGAAAATATGTAGAGAGGGCATTTGGGATATTGCAAGCTCGATGGTGGATTCTCACCCGACCTTCACGTCTTTGGGATCGATCAACTCTTGGAGATATAATGAATTCATGTATTATATTACATAATATGATTATTGAAGATGAGAGAGACGACCACACCGAAACTTACAATGCATTTGGAGATTATGATCAACCGGAAGACTCTTCAGAATCGAAACCAATTCAATGAGGAATTGATCCAAGTTTTCATGCTCGTGATCGGAGAACATGCCATCAATTAAAAAATGATCTTATTGAACATGTATTGAATAAATTTTCTTGATCAATTTTAAATGTATTTGTAATCTTTTAAAATAAATGTATTTATTTAATTTATTTTAATGTTAATGTAATATAATATTAAATTCTATGTTAATGTAATATATAATTTATTTTAATGTTAATCAATTTTATATTGATTTTAAAATATTAAAATTGAAATGTAGTATTTAATGATAAATAAGGTAATAAAATGATAAAGTTGATAAGATAGAAAGATAAAATGAAATTTGGAGAGAGAAGATGATGTAGATGAAAGAAAAATAAATAATGATGTGGATGAGTGAGAAATTTTAGAAGTGAAAAGAGAATATGATGTGGATGTGAGAGAATGATGATATGTAGAGAGATTTATAATGCGAAAACGGTTTTTGGCGCGAGCAAGGTTACAGGTAGCCTAAGAGCCGTTTCCAGATAGAAAGGACTGTCGAAAAAGATATTAAGTTCAGAGTGAGTTCAATGAGCCTGGTGATCTATTAGAAGCACTCTTCAAAGTGAATTAGCATCCTATATCATTGGAAGGGATCACTGCCACTTGAGAGCCTTACGCAATAAACCACTGCGGTCACCAGTGCAAACTCATCCAGAAAATTCTATCTCTAAGATTGGTCCTGTACTTAACAAGAAACAGTTTATGTTATGCACACTTGTGTTCCATTCATAATATGAAGAACATATTTTTGGTTCGGAACTGTTATTGATATTCAAAGATTTACAAGAAATATTGTCGTAAATTCATGATATTCAAAGTTCGGGGGATCTCATCACCATCTAGAGTCTCCAGTTTGTAAGCCCCAAATTCAAATTTCTTCAAAATCCGATAGGATCCCTCCAAATTTTGCACAATTTCCCAACATTCCGTTGAACTTGGATACTTCTGAGAACAAGATCACCTTCGGAATACTCTCTAGGGAGAGCACGCTTGTTGGGCCAGCTCCATAATCCGTTTATAAGAGAGCATGCGCGCATAGATAGCGTTCATTTTCTCTTTAATTATCTCCATATCCAAAGACATTCTCTCGTCATTCATATGCTCATCATACAAAGTTATCCGAGGGGATCAGAAAGCCACTCCCATAGGGCACACTGCTTCTGAACCATGCACCAGAGAGAAATGAGATTTCAAGGTTGTGGATCGAAAGGGGTGTAGTCCTATAAGCCCAAAGGACTTCATAAATATGATCCGTATTGATCCGTTGCTCACTTACTGATCGATTCATGGAACATCGTCCGGGGTCCAAACAAATATATCCACATGGCTTTTCAGCAAGCGGATGAGATGTTCTTCAAAAGAAGGGGTTAGATTAGCCCCTATGCGAGTAGTTTTGGTTGAATCTCCCTCAACCAAATTAATCAGTTTGAACCCAATGGGTTCCATAGCTTGTCGCGGGTGTGGCGGTTCTTCCAGCAGATTAACCCAAGCTCTCTTCAAAGGTGTCAAAGTTCAGCACGAGCTCATTTAGCATTGTTTGGCTACAACCTAATCTTATTTTATTGATATTATCCCGCTGGCAGAAGGGAGCTTCAACGTCATGTGATAAATAGAATGGACCACTTCAAACTTATAGAGTCCGGTCCGTCCAATAATGGCGTTGTACACCAAATCAACTTCAACGACAACAAACTCAAGGACTTCAATCCTGTCCCTGAGTTGATCCTCGAACGTTATGGGAAACAAGATCTTCCCGCATGGAATAATACTCCTCTGATTGAAGGTCCAGAGGGTAAGGTTGGAAATAGTCATGTTGGGGCCCGAAACCCCAAGAATTTCGGCCACTTCGCACCTTATGAGGTTGCACGAAGCTCCGATCTCCACCAAGATCCTATGGACTTGGTGGCCAGAAATGATTCCAATGATGATGAGATGATCATTACATGGATCTGTAACACCTTCCCGATCAGTAACGGTGAAGATTATCGTGTCCTCGAAACGGAAGAATCGTTCAGCAGTCGCGTCATTCTTAATCATTGCGACTGATTCTTTATCATTCGTAGATTCTTTGCAGGCTGCCCTATTCTGGTCACGATCCGATTCATTGATTCGTATACCGTTGGAGATAACATACATCTCTCCGGCAACCTCCCGCTCTGGGGGAGCAGCCTCATTTTGCGAAGGCTATGTTTCCACTTCAATAGGTGGGGGAGGAAGATTCTCCTGCCTCCCACCATCGTTTTGCGGGGCTCGAACGCTCAGACCCTGAAAGTGTCTTCTCTATCCGTGTCCACAGTTTTCTCGAACGTGCGGGCCCCTTTCACATTCTGCCGAATTGGTCCTTCGATCCTCCGCTCTCTCATAGTAATTTTGGGGACGCTCCCAATTATTCTTTCCCCGAGGTTTGTATCGATAATCGCCTTATCGGCCCCTCGGGGGAGAATCAACTCGCTTGCCCTTAGCATCACTCTGATAAGACTAATCTTTCATCATCGCCGATACTGCCTCCTGCATCATTTGACACATAAGAGTTGAGTGGTCGCTATTGTGATGCAGTTCACAATACACCCGCTTATCTTGCTTATCTTCCCTCTTCGGGGGAAGATCCTTCTTAGTTATCACATCCCCTACTTCTCAGGGTTGTCTCTTAAGGTAAACAACCCTATAGTTGCCTACGTATTCAAATTTCCCGATAGGCTTCCTCATGTTCGGTCTCAAAGCCTCATCCACCTTAATATATTATTGATCTTCTACAACAACTTTCCCAAGGTAGGCGGGGGACTCTTAACCAAGCTTGCTGAGAGACCGCACTGTCCAAGGACCTGCTGTAGTATATCGATTTTGTGTCTCAACTCCAATTTCATGCCTCGGGCTGTCTTGTTGAACTTCTCCATGAATGACCGGAGACTCATTTTGGCCGGGACATATTTCAGCTGATATTATTCCTGCCGGCTTCGAGGCAATTCTACATTTGCAGTGAACTGGTACGAGAAAGCCATAATAAAACTACCATATGATTGAATAGATCAGTCCGACATGTTCTTGAACCAAGTTCGGGCATCACCTTGTAAACCAGGCGTGAATATGCGGCACTTAGAGAGTTCAATGCCCCGACCGTTCCCATCCATATCTCGAAATCAGCGACGTGATCGATCGGATCTCCGTCGCCCTTAAAAACAGGCAATCCCTAGGGATTGCGATATGACCGATCTGGGACTACTACCCATATATCTTAAAAAAATGGGAGTATCAAATCTCCCAAAGCAGCAGTAACACTTCTCGATTGTTGGGATGAAGTGTGGGCCGCCTGTAAGATGTGCCACTAGTTTTCATCCTTATTGCGCGGAATCGGGGCCTCCATAGCCCTATAAAATAGCCTAGGATTACTCCCGAAATCGGGCTCGAAATCCTTTTGGGCGCGCAACGCCTCCAACTACATGGTGAGCTCATGAATACGCTCCTGCATACGTTCCTGGTCGGTCCCAAGAACGGGAGTTGAGGTTCTTGTCGGAGGAGATGGGGTAGACTGATACCTCCGCCTCCTATTGGTAACTATACGTCATATAATCTCCTCTTCGTCGGAGCTGCGCATTTCAATGTCCCTCTCATACCCTCTGTTTGTTGAAATAGGGGTCGAAGCAACATGTGGCCCTGTTCCATTCAGCTTTGTTGTAACCTCCAGAACCACCTTCCCAATGCTCTTAGTAAATAAATTAATAAACAGTAGATATTACAGATAATAGAAAGCCTAAGAAATTGACTAAGGCAATTACAATGCACAAGGTGAGCGTGAACAGAGTAATGACAATTTACGCTTCCCAAAAGGTCATCTCGAGCTAGCCACCTCACTATGTACTTATAGACGAGAAACGTGCCTGTAAGACGCCTCGTGCCATGAGAAACGTGCCTAGAATACGCGTTGTAACCTCCTTTGACACGTCGTTTTCCCATAAAATAACACATGGCAGCTGCCCACTACTCGATGTTAATCGTTTTGGACCGATCCCAGAAGCGTGTGAAGGCTGCTAGTTAGACTACCTTCGGTCCCGGCTGATCATACGAGCCTTTGGGCCTTGTCACCATTAAATAGTTGGGCTGTCACTGAGTAATGGATCTTGGGCCGTGTAAGTTCATGTCTTGTCACATGGGTCGGCTCAAACCATCTTGGGAGTCTACCGGTTCGGGGTAACGGGTCCCGAAGTCCTCATCAATATATATATTAAATATAAAAGAATTAAATTAATAAGTACTCATATAAAAGTTATATTACTGTTACAAAATACAAAAATGTGTTTGTGTCATATCAATATAAAATTTAAAATCACTTTTAAAAAAATTATATTGTCCTATTATGTTACACACAAAATTTTCCCATGTTTTGTAGTTAACCCAGATTTTGTATGAATATCACCTATGATGTTTAGAAGCATCGAAGCGGATTCGTCGAAGTCGGGAAACGGAAGCGGCGAATTGACAAATATAAAAGAATCAGTTCTCCGAAGTGGTTTCGAAGCGTTTATAATAAATATAATAATGTTTAAATCTTATACATATAAGTGAAGAAACACATAAATTTCAAATTTGCATATATTATTTAATCCAAATTTTCCACTTCATATATATTTACAATCTACTAACATAAAATACAAATAAAAATATTTACCCACCTGTCCTCCTATGTTTTCACCACTTTATATGTTATAGTATCAAGATAAATTTTTTAATCAAAATAAAAATTACATACGATGAATTTTATATGTTGATCAAAATAAAAATAAATGTGTTTAGTGTTAATATGTTTGTAATACAATATATGTTTATTATCCAACTGGGTAATATTAAATATTGTCACATCTATTGTGTTTAAAGTATAAATTCGATTATTACGTTTGTATTAATATTAGTGTAATGATGGAGATAACGTTATCATTCACATGATTTATGTTAAAAAACTTAAATAATGATATTTTAGTTACTAATATATAACGAAAATAAAGTAGTGTGTAAATAAATATAACACAAATGATGTCTAATAAGTAATAATAATAGTAGTATTAATTAAATTTTAATATAATATCTTATATATTTCCGAGAGTTTCTCAAATATTATGAATATATCAATTAAAAATAATTAACTTTTTTTAACTTTCCATGCGCTTCGGAGCCTCTTCGCTCCGCCGCTCCCGCTTCGGAAGCGGGAGCTTCACCATTCATAAGCTTCGGAGCTTCATAGATGTCAACACGTGGCCATCGTAAGATCATTTGGAAATATGATGAGATGTGCTTAATGGTATTGGGTTAAATAGATTATTTTAGATTGGCTATTAAACGAGTAAGTACATTGTAAAAGTTGGTGCTAAAATTATCGTGAAAGTTGGTGCTAAAATTTTAGATGAGATAATCATGCAATTGTAAAAGTGTATGGATACAATTGTGGTATTACTCATAATTAATATAAAAATATTAATATCATATTATATATAAAAGAATGAAATATAGGATAATACCAATAATTTTTGCGATAAATATATTTAATTTTGTATGCATTAAAGACATAACAATTCTACGTCACCACGTCATTGTTTTAATGGATAACCAAATAATAGGAACTATTTTCTAATTTATACGATTTTATGGGAGTACCATTTCATAACATTCTTAACAACTGAATTTGAGCACTGACTTTTATGTTTTACGAGAATTGGTAGTTGGGGAAAACAAACTAACTTTGTGAACAAGGTTTGTTTATTGAGAACCTGAGGCTTTATAACATAAGACATGTAGGGAATAATTAATGGTGAACTGGGAACTTCAGACGTGGGTTCTTCTGTTTGGTTGGAATACATACTTGATCAATGATTGTTTAATATGCAGCAATTCAGGGAATTCCTTACTCAATTTTGAAGCATCCAACTCATTGTTGCTTCTTGCAGCAATGATCACCTTAGCTTGCTCTTCAAGGGTGAAGTTGGTCCATTTAAACTCAGGATCCATGTATTTTTTGTACATCTCCAACACCTCATTGTGGCTAACAACCCCGGGATTTGTGAAGTTCCATATTCCACGGAGGTTTCTCTTCGCCATTTCGATAGAAATCGGAAGAAGTTCATCCAAAATTGTCATGCTGTTGGGGATATTGACCACCTTGTTGTACCTTGAGATCTTTGTGATGAAGTTTCGAGGATTTGTTAGATCCGAAGATATTGGCATTCGAATTCTGAGTGTACAAACATTGTCATATTCTTTAAGAAGCTCTTCCACCTGTTTCAAAGCAAAACAACAACTTGGTTAGACTATTGGTTATTTAAATACATAACTAGATGTTGGTTAGCATATAACCATGGCCTTTGTCTTTGAGTAGTAAGATCCAATAAAATTTGGCTTGTCTTCCTCTACAAATCCAACACCAGAACCTTCAGGGTGAGTAGAATCATACTCAAAAATACACCCAGTCGCATAATTCATCAATAGAAGATTATGCTGTGCGCATACATCTGCCAAGGTTAATGTGCCAATAACATTGGTTCTAATTGTTTGATTTTTGTGACTCTCACACCAATCCACATTGGGTCTCCCAGTAACACCAGCAGCATTGAAAACATGTGTTGGCTTAACAGCAATAATGTCTGAAACAAGCTGTGACCGCTCCTCTAGACGCCCTTTTCCATATTCAAAAGGGATTCCTTGTTTCTCACATAGCTTTCCAACCAAACCACCAATCCACCCAGTCTTACCATAGATCAAAAACTTCAAGGCTAGCTTTTGAGATGATGGTGCATTGTTCTTTGTAACTGGAATTAACATTCGAGTGGAATTCGAAGCTTCATATTTCTCATTTTTTCGTTCGATTCCACCAGGCATCATCAGCATTCTTGGATGAGGGAGCAGTGCACCGGACACATCACCCCACCAATCTGGATTGTTAGTATACCATTCCATGGTTTTCTTCAGCCCTTTTTCCCAGGTTGTCCTTTCAAACCATCCAAGATTTTTCAATTTCTGGTCATCAAGAAAGTAACGTTGATCATTAAATGGTCTATTCTCTACGAACTGGATGCTTTTGTCTGGATCCATGTTGAATAATATACATATGTCTTTGGCTACATCTATCACTCTCCTTTCCTTCTTTGTTCCAATGTTGTACACATGACCAACTTCTCCCTTGTGCAGGATGACTTCAAAGGCCTCAGCTACATCTTCACAGAAAAGGTAACTTCTTACATTCGAGCCATCCCCATGTATAGGAAGAGGTTTCCCATTCATAGCTAAGAGAATAAACTTGGGGATTAACTTTTCAGGGAACTGATTAACCCCATAAACATTATTTCCACGAGTGGTGATCACAGGTAACCCATAAGATCTTCCATAAGCCATCACCAGCATCTCAGCCCCAGCTTTCGTAGCCGAATATGGATTTGTTGGAAGAAGCTGTGACGCCTCATGATTTCCAACAACTGCATCCTCATCAGTCTCTCCATATACTTCATCAGTGCTAACATGAATGAACCTTTTGATCTGTCCAGTAACTTTACAAGCCTCTAGAAGCACATGAGTGCCATAAATATTGTTCTTAGTGAAGTCAAAGCTGTTTCCAAAAGAATTGTCAACATGAGTTTGTGCAGCGAAATGCATTATTGTGTCGATGCTCTCTGTAATCAGAAGGTAGTTAACAAGATCAGCGCTGGCAATATCTCCCTTCACAAACTTGAAGTTTCGAGATGAATCTGATGGATTGAGGTTCTTAAGATTCGAGCAGTAGTCTAATTTGTCAAGAACCACAATCTTGTAGTCGGGATAGTTTCTGACGAGTCTATTAGTCACATGAGAAGCTATAAATCCAGCAGCACCAGTTATCAGGATATTCTTCGGCTTGAACGTCGTCATTTTTTGTTCACGGCCTGCGAAGGAAGTACATTTAGAATTCACAGCATGTAAACATGAGACTAGATACAGCAGCCAGTGTTTTAAAACCCGCAGATCCTTAACACTCTGCTGGCTTTACTGGCCATAACACCTTGAACCGGATTTTATTGGTTTAAAACATTGCTTGCAGCTTTATTGCATAGAAAAAAGCCAACTTCACAAATTCAAACGATTAAAACTACTGGAACTGGCATAAAAAACAATCTTGACTAATCATTCTGCAATTCAAAAATCTCAAAACTTTAGTTCACCTGAAAGATCACAGAACTTAAATTTCTCGCATCCAATTTAATCTAACCAGATTAACCTCTCTTTTAACCAAAAAGCAACTCAGACTTCAAACATCCACAAAAACAAGTTCGTACACGAAGTCGAGCCTTCAAAATTAACAAAATTATATTTATACCAAAGATAATAAACCAATCTTACATCAAATACACAAACACTGCTCATAAAACTTCTGTATTGAACGGAACAAATAAGGATCAAAGGAAACGGAAACAATAGAAGAAACTTACGCTTTCTTCTCCAAATTCTTAACGTTTTCCGGATACTATCCGCCAAGCGAATAAATCGGAATAATAAAATCACAGAATCCCTATAAGAAGAAGAAGAAAACGAAAGGAAACCGCGTGAAAGGGAGAGATCAAAGAGCGGTAGTCGAGGAACTCCAGTTGTGTATAAGCTGCATATATACACATTTACATACTTCACCCTGATTGGACTATTTTACCCTTCTTATTTAAAAGTTAATATTATTTTAAATATAAATTCAACCATATTTCTTACTTAATCTTTTTCACCAAAAATATTATTTATTTACAATATTCTTCTAAAAAATTACCAATTAAGTAAATAATTTATTTTTAACTTTGATATATATATATAAAATTACCCAATATATTTTTCGTCATTGTACCATATAAGGGTTAGCATTCGGTACCAAATATCAAACCAAACAAAAAATTGAAAGAGTGAATATCAAATTATCAATAAAATATCGATTTCAATCCAATATTTTTTTGGTACCGAACTAAAATACCGAAATAATTTCGATATTTTTTTATTGGTACCAAAATACCGAAATTAAAGCACATAAAAAATAATCATGAACATCTTATATATGTCTTAAATCAAATACATAGTAAAATATATTAAAAATACAATTGTTATGGTCCCTTTTTAGGGGGTACCAACAGTCGTTCGATTCGTTCAACAAGCGAACTCGGTTCTGATTTCTTTAAAATGTGGAAGACGATTAAAAGCTAAAAACCAAAATAAATGCACGGCAATATATAGTGGAAACCCCGTGAATTGGGGTGAAAACCACTCGACTAAGAGCTGATTATGCTCTTAGCCTGCTCACTAATAAAATAAATCAACAGTTTACACAAGATAGACTAATGAAAATGACGAGGTAAAGATAGCGATAAGAATCCGGCAGAGTAACAGTCTGTTCTTCCGCGTCCCAAGGGTCCTGTTATTTCCTTGGTCTTGCCCTGTATTTATAGAGTTGCCGGCGAGTGTAATCCACGTCCTGTAACCGCCTCTGACAAGTTTGTTAGAGGTTGTTATCGCAGGATGTAAAACGAGGCTGGGACCGAGGCGTGGTCTGCGTGATCGGGCCCGAAGCATGATAAACGTGATAGGGCCCGAAGCGTGGAACGCGTGAGCCTGTAACCATTTTGTAACCGTTCAGACCGAACCCCGGAGCCAGCTGGCAGATAACGCTGTTATTTACTAAGGTTATCTTCGGTCCTCTGTGTTGAACATCGGGCCGCTCTTCCTAAAGGTGTAAGTGGGCTACAAGAGTTCGTTTTGATTATTTAAGTCGGCCCAACTGTTATCGGGCCTTACCCATTACAGGGTACCCGGTCCTAGAGTTCTCATCAACAATGATTGAGTCATTGATCATATTGTTGTATTCATATAATATAACAATCTTCAATTCTTCAAGTTTATACTCCAATATAAGTATATAATGTTATGAAAGTTTTGAAATCGAATATGAAAATAATTATTATAAAATAAATGAGAAATTAATAGTTTATTTATATGGAATCTAAATTATCATTTTCAAACTTATATTACTCGTATTGATCTTCATCATTATCATAAGAATGTAGTACACGAAGCCAATCTTTAGTACATATAAATGTATTAACATTTTTTGAACTAAAACAACTTCTATAAGAATCAAGGGTTTTATGATGAACCTCATACTAATGACATCTCAATAGGTCAAAATGTCAAAATTCGATATCAATAATTGAAGGACCCATAGACTCAATTAAAAATTTTAAAATATATAAATATTATATAAACTAATTTGATAATTCGGTATATACCGAATTTTTATTCTTTTTACTGAATACCAAACTAAATTTCATAATTCTATAAAAACAAATATCAATCCGAATACCAAATACTGAAGACCAAATATCAAATACCGAAATAACAAAATTTCGGTATGATATTCGGCATACCAAAGTTTTTGCTCACCCGTAGTACCGTATTAATTATTATCCCCTTCAATTATAATATTATGGCCAACATATGATTTGTGAAAATTATTAGAAATTCAAATATAAACAATCAATAAAAAATAATTGGATGTTTAATCAAGTAGATTAGATACCTCCAAGTGCATGTATACAATTTATCTGAGATCTAAGTTTGAAATGGTCCGAATGGGAATTCATTATGAAATTATGCTACCATTATATATATTATAAGATAAAAAACACATATGCTATAATTATTATACCATTGCATCTACTTTCATTTTTTTCATGTTAATAGTTATTATATCTTACTTAATATGAACGGAAAGAGAATCGCGAATTATAGAGAATCTAATTTATATATTTTTATAAAAACTAAAATCCTTGTAACAATGGTTTAAAATTGTGAATTTATGTTTCAATCTTTGGTACGTATCCTCCATAAGAATTCTAATTTAATACTTATTATTGCTTAGATTTAAATATTAGAATTTAAATATGATCCAAAATATTTAATTGACTTGATATTTCTTTTACATCACCTTGAATTTTATGTTTTAAATTTGGAATTTCAATTTCCATTTTAATATTATTATATTTCAATTTCAAATTTTATATAAAAATCGAACCCGATTGTTGAAATATATCCCACATCCGTTGTAGAAATACAAAAATCATAGTTTATAAGATGAGTGAAATCACAAGTAATTGACTTGGTCCAAATCTTTTCAATGTAATTAACTTCTCTTATGGACTGAGCTGTACTCCCCGACCCATTGAATCCTAAATTTCAAGATGGTATCGGAGCTTCAAGGTCGGTTTCGAGCTGATTCGTACCGGTTTAGATAAAAAAAACTCGAGTAGAAAAGCGCATCGGACCTAGGCGACAAAAATAGATCGACCTATGATTCGAACACTACCGAGCATATTGAAGCAAGTCTGAATCGATCCAAGACCAGTTCGACTTGAGGGGGAGTGTTGAAATATATCCCACATCGGTTGTAGAAATACAAAAATCATAGTTTATAAGATGAATGAAATCACAAGTAATTGGCTTGGTTCAAGTCTTTTCAATGTGATTAACTTCTCTTATAGATTGGACCACACTTGCCGACCTATTGAATCCTGAATTTCTACATGGTATCGGAGCTGCAGGGTGGGTTTCGGGTTGGTCCGTACCGGTTTAGACGAAAAAAAACTATGGTAAAAAAGTGCATCGGACTTAGGGGACAAAAATAGATCGACCTATAATTCGAGCACTACCGAGTATATTGAACCAAGTCTGAACCGATCCAAGAGAAGTTCGACTTGAGGGGGACTGTTGAAATATATCTCACATCGGTTGTAGAAATACAAAAATCATAGTTTATAAGATAAGTGAAATCACAAGTAATTGGTTTGATCCAAGTATTTTCAATGTGATTAATTTCTCCTATGGACTGGGCTGCACTCCCCGACCCATTGAATCCTAAATTTCAAGACCGATAACCCCTTCATGACATTAAAAAACGGCGATCAAGTATAATTGTATCATGAACTAAAGACTTGTACAAAGTTGAATTAGAGAATGAGTCATTCGTTAGGTAAGTCAACTTTTACGATCAATAAATTTCAGATTTAACAAGTAAGTCAAATGATAATTGGAAAGAATTACTTTTAACAAATCTGTAATTATATTTAGAATATAATAAAATATTAACAAATGGAAAGAGTATACCATTTATCATATAAACTAATCAACGAACAATCTAGATCACATAGCCATTCACAATCATTCATTTTTCCTTTATATAATAAAGTATAAATAATATTATATAATTCAAACTAAATACTTTATACATATCCTTTCATAACAAAACAATATGAGAGATTTTGTTGGTTCAGTACTAGTGTCCTAGAGGAGGGCAATGGCATGTGAGGCAAATTATTTTACTTCCACTCTATGTAAATTAACCCTAATCTAATTAATATCATTATTCAAAATGGTACACAATTATCTCACCAAACACGACACCTTTATTTATTATATTCCTTTCATATAAATAATATTTACTTTACCCATTTTCGCTATTTTCTAATTTAAGTTCCCCAACTAAAGACCAAATCGGTCCAGCTCTAACTAGAATAACCCAGCCACAACAAATTGTACTGTGGATTGGGTGATGTATATTGCTTATGATCCTTAAATTATGTGATCTATAAATGTCATGTGTCTACAATATGATATCTGAATTTAGCGAAAATACATACTAGTTTGCATCAAACTTAAATAAAACGTATTGTTAACACTTTCCAAATCATTTAGAAATTATCATGTAATAGTTTCGTTGAAGTTTAAACATGGCTTTACAACTTTCCAAATGATGTTGTTTTAACCCTCAAATATCCAAAGATTCGTTAAATTAACCATCAAAGTTTACAAAACTATGTATATTATACACTTATAGTTCGAAAAATTATAGAAATATGACGATTTAAATTCGAGAATTATGCATAAAAAACATATAATTGTTTTTATGCAAAATTCTCAAACTTCAAAAGTAAAATTTGTATTATTTTTGAATTACAAATGTCTGCATAATTTGAGTCAATTTATTAGGTTCAAATAATGGAAAGTCGGGTATAACTAACGGATCCATTAGCTACAATGTTGTGGTAAAAATTGAATAATATAGATAACTTTATATGCCATTTCTACAATTTTGTAAGGGGTGGAAAGTAGTTTTGGTCCCCAAAATTTGAAATTTTTGGCAATTTTGGTCCCCAAACTTTCCAATTTTGGCAAAACCAGCCCCCAAAGTTTCATGTACGCAAAATCGGCCCCCAAAGTTTGCAAATTTTGGCAAAACCAGTCCCCAAAGTTATGTGCGTGTGGCATAATTGGTCCCCAAAGTTGTAATTTGTGGCAAAATTAGGTCCCCGGACAAGAAACAGTAGCAGCGATGCATAAGGAGAAGCTCGATAGTCATAAGGGCAAGCGGGCGAAGTCTCCCCAAAGGGGCTATTACGGTGACGATCGTCACAGGCCGAGGGGAGAGACAATCGGGGCCAGCCCCGACACTACAATGATCGGGCAGAGGATCGAAGGTCTCCCAGCCCGAACAAGACAGAGGCCAGCACGGCCAAGAAAACCGTGGCCAGAGCCGAAGGAGGAGATGGTGGGGCCGTGGCGGCAGAGCCTCGCGGAACGAAGGTGGAAGACGGGAGCAGCCCGCTCCCCCACCTACTGAAGTGGACACCTAACCTCCTCCAAATGAGGAGGTGCCTACGGAAAGGGAGGTTGCCGAAGATATTTATGTTATCTCTGGCGAAATAACAATCAATGAGTCATTCAGGGACCGAAAAAGAGCAGCGCGCGAGGAGTTTCCTGAAGGCTTCGAGTCTGTCGTGCTGGTCAAGTATGAATCGGCCGAACGGTCCTCTATCTTCGAGGACGATATTACCTTCATCGCGGCTGATCGGGAAGGGGTTACCGATCCCTGTGAATTTCCTCTCATCATCACTGGAATCATCGCCGACTGACGGGTCCACAGGATTTTGGTGGACACCGGGGCTTCATGCAATCTAATGAAGTGTGAAGGGCTGATATGTTGGGAGCCGTGGCTCATGATCTCCCTATTGAAAACATAACCCATTGGACATTCGACCAAAGGAGTGTCATCCCGTGTGGGAAAATTCTCTTCCCGGTCACGTTGGAAGAGCCAAATAGGGACCGATCGGAAACCCTGGAGTTCATTGTCGTTGAAGTCGATCTGGCTTACAAAGCAAGTATTGGACGGACTGGCCTTAGTAAGTTTGAGGCGGTCCCTTCTACATACCACATGACGCTTAAGTTCCCCTCCGCTCTCGGGGTGATTTCTGTCAAGGGGAACCAAAAAGTAGCAAGACAGTGCTACATGAGCTCGTGCCGAACTCTGGCACCAATGAAGAGAGCCCGAGTGGATTTGCTCGAAGAGCCCTGCACCAGAGGCAAGTTATGGAACCCGTTGGGTTCAAGTTGATTAACTTGATTGAGGACGACTCAACCAAGACTACCCGCATCGGGGCGCACTTGGCCCCGGCTTTTGAAGAGGAGCTGGTCCACTTGTTGAGAAGCAATGTGGACATATTCGCCTGGACCCCGGACGATGTACTGAGGATTGACCGATCCGAGAATGAGCATTAGATCAACACTGAGCCCAGAACAAAGTCTATTAGGCAAAAGAGGTGACGTTATTCTCCTAAGAAAATTGAAGTCATCCTGGCCGAGGTGAACAAGTTATTGTGGTCGGGTTTCATTAGGGAGATTCACTATACTAAATGTGTTGCGAACCCAGTGGTGGTCTCCAAGGAAGATGGGAAGTGGAGGATGTGAATTGACTTTACCGACATCAACAAGAGCTGTGAGTCGGATCCTTTCCCACTGCTGCATATTGACCGATTAGTGGATGCTGTAGTTGGCAGCACAATGATGAGTACCATGGATGCTTACTCCAGGTATCATCAGATCTTCCTTGCTAAGGAAGATCAAAAGAAGTCATCATTCATGACGGAAGACGGCGTTTATTGCTATGAGGTTATGCCTTTCGGCTTAAAGAACACTCGAGCAACATACTAGAGGTTGGTTAATAAGATCTTTAGAGATTTGATAGGCCACGTTATGGAAGTGTTTGTTGATGATATGATTGTCAAATCCATGAATGATGAAGACCATATTCCTTATTTGTCTCATTGTTTCGAAGTATGCCATAAATATAAACTCAAACTAAATCCGAACAAGTGTTGCTTCGGGATCCGAAGTGGCAAGTTCATGAGATATTACGTTTCTGAGAAAGGCATATAGGTTAATCCTGAGAAAGTTCAGGCGATTATCGGCATGCAACCTCCGAGAAACAAGAGAGAATTTCAAAGGCTTACTGGCCGATTGGCAACGTTGTGCAGGTTTATCTCTAGGTCCATGGAGCGGGC
Source organism: Utricularia reniformis (assembly GCA_009725065.1). Taxonomy (NCBI): domain Eukaryota; kingdom Viridiplantae; phylum Streptophyta; class Magnoliopsida; order Lamiales; family Lentibulariaceae; genus Utricularia; species Utricularia reniformis. Next base: position 107,165 of record RWGZ01001036.1, read on the forward strand.
TTTGCCATTTTTCAGGGTGTTAAGGAATGCCAGCCATCTCGGTTGGACTGAAGAGTGCGATCGGGTTTTCTCAGACCTGAAGACTTATCTGAGCACTCCTCTTTCGGGTTATATCTGGCCATATACGAGGCCGCAGTCAGCGCAGCTTTGGTAACCATTGGGGATGACGTTCACCGACCTGTCTATTACGTGAGCCATTCCCTGGTACCAGCCGAAACCAGATACACTACCTTAGAAAAAATCATGCTAACATTGCAGAAAGCTATATCCAAGCTTAAGCATTATTTTGAAGGCCGAAAGGTTTGTGTATACTGATCAGCATCTAATGGCAGTTTTGAGTCAGATGGACTCCAATGAAAGGTTGGCCAAGTGGAAAATCAAGATCAGCTCCATGTATCTGGAATTCATACCCCGAAGGGCGATCAAGGCTCAGGTTCTCATGGATTTTGTGGTCGAAATGACCCGATCAGTCATATTTCTGAACCAAGAGGACGACCGATGGTCATTTATGTTGACGGATCAACCTTCGGTGGAAAGGGGGTGGGCATCACCCTTACCACACTACAAGGCGACGTTATCCACTCTGTGGTCAAATTCTTATTCTCTGGAACGAACAACGTGGTGGAATACGAGGCCGTGCTGTCAAGGATGGCCTTAGCCCGAAAGATGGGAGTTACTAAAGTGCGGATGTTCTCAGACTCCAAATTGGTGGTGGAGCAGTTCGCAGAAAGATTTGAAACACATGAAACATCCATGAAGTTATATCATGCAAAGGCCATGGAGTTGTCAAAGAGGTTCAGTGAATTCTCACTTGACCATGTGCCTAGAGAACAGAATAAGGTGGCCGATACAATAGCAAGATTGGCTGCAGGCCTACCAGATATTGGACCAGACACCGTATCGGTCCACATTCAGGACCGACATTCGGTTGAGATATCTGTGACCGAACAATCACTTGAGGAAATTGAGGCTTTATTCCATGAACTTCAGGACTTGAAATTAAACGCCATTGACGCACCAGGGGAACTCACATGGATGGACCCCTTTATCAAATATTTGACCAATGACCATCTACCTGAAAATGCATCTAAGGCCAGAAAGATCGAGACCCGGGCCAAGCGATATGTGTTAAATGGCGGGCGATTATTCAAGAGGAGTTTTGAAGGACCGCTTTTGCGATGTCTGTCCACTGTTGAGGCTGAGGCCGTCATGATTTATGTTCATGAGGGGATATGCGGTATACACTATGAGACCTGATCTCTATATCATCGCATTATTAAGGCCGTGTATTTTTGTCCGACGCTCCTCAAGGATGCTAAAAAGTACACGAGACGCTGCGCTGTTTGCCAACACCATGCTCCGGTCCCCCAACTACCAGGAGCACCCCTATTAATGACTCCACTTCCTTGTCGGTTCGATAGATGAGAGATTGATATCTTGGGACCGTTTCCCCAATCGGTAAAACAGCGGAAGTTCTGCATAGTGGCGGTTGAGTATTATACAAAGTGGATCGAGGCTGAAGCAGCGGCTATTATTTCTGAAAAGGTGGTGAAACACTTCATATGGAGGAACATTATAAGCTGTTTTGGAGTGCCTTGAGCTTTTGTATCAGACAATGAACTTCAATTCCGCAGTAAAGCCGTTCGGGATCTTTGTGTCAAATTGGGTATTGCACAACATTTCTTTTCGGTGGCTCACCCCCAAACTAATGGATTGGCGGAGGTATCCAACAAATTTATCATGAAGGGATTGAAAACTAAGTTGGAAGATTTGGGAGGAAAGTGGTCCGATCACATTTACGAGGTTCTATGGGCTTACCGGACAACACCCCGCTCAACGACTCAAGAATCTCCATTTTCTTTGGTATACGGGTCTGAAGCGGTCAGTCCAGTGGAGGTTGCCATACGATCACCTGGAATCACCCAAAATTGACGAACATTTGAATGATGAACGAAGGTCCTTGGACTTGGAAATGAATGAAGAGAAACGGAACGCCATCTATGCGCGCATGTGTGTTTATCAGCGAACTATGGAGCGGGTTCATAATAAACAAGTCTTTCCCAGAGACTTTTCAGAAGGCGACCTCGTTCTCAGGAATATGAGAGTTCAGAGAAACGTTGGGAAGCTGGATAGGAATTTGGAAGGGCCCTATCGAGTTCTGAAAAACTTAGGGGCTGGGGCTTATAAGCTAGAGACTTTGGATGGAAACGAGATCCCCCAAACCTGGAATGTTATGACCCTACGGCAGTATTTTGTATAAAACCTTTTACGGTTATTTGGCAATTATGTACCGTAAAATGTTTCTCATATATGAATAAGTTACAATAGATGCAATACAAACTATTTCTAGCTAGGTGAGTGACCAATCTTGAAGTTGGATTTTCTAGACGAGTTTGGACTAGTGACTGTAGCGGTCCATCCATAAGGCTCCTAAGTAGTGTGACCGCTCTGATGAATCAGTTGCTTCCACGCTTGCTGAGTACTTAAATGGATTGCGAAACTCTCATAACTCACTACAAACTTAATTTCCCCTTCGATGGCACCCACCACTTGGAAACAACTCTTGCTCCTTTGTGCTTAGCTTTGAACGAAATAATAGGAATATAGTTAGACAGTCAAAGCGTAAGCCGAAGCTCGCCATGGGATTGTTCTCAGAACCGAGGCTTCGGTTAAGCTTGCCATGGGACTTAAAAAGAACCATGACAATGCCGCCAAGGTCATAATATTTTACAGGGACAGATTCAAGTGTGGTTTGTTAGCGCAATTAAAATCCCTTGCCTTATTGAGCCCAGCAGATTCTAAGTTAAGTTAAGAGAACCGTTCGGTCTAGGTTCATCCCAAACCCCGATCTTACACTTAGCCAAAAAATTCATTAAAAATATGGAGTTTACAAGGGCAAATACAGAAAGGAAGGGATTCAAAACGGGAGATGTAGTCTATTTGTCCTTCTTCCTTGTCTATTTCTCCAGACTTCTCTGCGATCCATGCCTTGAGATCTTCTATCTTCTTCCCCCTCTCTTCAACTATCTCATTGACCGATCTCTCCATCAGGTCAAAGAGGGGATAGTTGGGATCGTTTTCCAATTGGGGTTCTTCTAGCTAAGGGATCTCACGGAAGCTTCCGTCCGTGGTTAGGGTGTCGATCGTCTCCCAACGCTCGTCTTTGGGATCTAGACCAAATTTGTTGATCATTTGGTCCTTCATGTTATCCATGTATTGGGAGACGCTCGGTCCGTAAACATTTGCCGCTAATACAAACATCAGCGGAGATCGGGCAAAACCCAGAAGGGCTTCCCGAACCGCTCCCTCAGTTGCTTCTTTACCCCTAACCAGTTCTTCCTTCAAGACATCTTTTTCCTCCTGGGACTGAAGGAGAAGTTTGTTGCTCTCGTCAGACAATTCTTGGATCTGACTCTCCAGTTCCAAAACGCAGGCCGTTGCGGAGTTCACAGCTGCTTGGGCTTCTCCCGCCTTGGAGGTAGCAATTGAAAGCTCAGTGCCCGCCCCAAGCAGCTCTCCATTCAAACGGTCTCGATCGGCACAGACCGATTCCAGCTCTTGTTGTCTAATCTCGACTTGCCTCTAAGCTAGAGCAAGTCGACTTTCTAGATTTCAGAAGTCGAAGCAATGTTTCGGCTTAGATGGACGGCAGAGGCAAGGTCCAAAGCCCTCCTATGTTTTGCAAGAAAGCACGAAACAACCTCGATCAGAACAAAAACCCGATCATGCGATGAAAGTTGAAGTTAACTTACCACGGCCTGGGACTCCAGATAGGATAGCACCAGGCCGGAGATTGCGTCGTTGATACCGGGTGGGTTCTTTCTCCCCAAAAGCCGGTACTCTTCAAGAGCGGCATCTTTCCAAGAGGGTGGGACCCATTGTTGCCCCCGAGCTTTTGAAACGGAGGCTACCATCTCTTGGATCGCCTCCCGAACAAATTCCGGGCTCGATGTTGAGGGGACCTATCTCTCCCCAATTGTGACCCCTTTCACCGAGATCGGGGCTGCACACCTGCTCACGGCTGATCGCAACCTCTTGTATTGCTTCGGGGCATCCTCTTCAGGGCCCCACTTGCTCTTGATCGAGGGGACAGGAGGCTCTAGTACTTTGTCTCCCAAGCTGGAGGATGGAGGGACATCCTCTACCCGAATCGACCCCTGCAGCAACAACCGCACGACATTAAGATCCAGAGGAGAGTTATTTCCGATTCGGTACATGGCGGGAAGTCCTAACGAGTGAATTATTTTAGAAATCACCTCGTCCACCTCATCCATTGATCGGGGTTAGGGCCTTTGACTACTGAAACTTCCCGTCGATCGGGAGGATCCAACAGCGGCGTTGAAAGTTGGCTTGGATGCTTGCAGCTGGGCGTCTTTCTTGGGCTTCACAGCAGCAGCCAACGCAGCAAGTCGGTTTCCAGACATTGTATCTGTGGAATCTGAAAAAGAAGAATAATCAGGATCAGTAGATATGAACCAAAAGGAAGCCAAAGTCATACCCGATCCTTCTGACCCCGACGAGTCGGAGCTAGAGAATATCCCCTTCGAGGCAGGGGCACCGGTCCTGCCTGCCACCCCTATCTCTAGCACCTTCTTCTCCCGAAGTATGTCTATTCGTTTCAGACTCCTTTCGGGAGGAGGAAGCCTTGCCAAGGTATTGGCAATATCATGGAGGGATGGGTTGAACCGGGTTCGGTCCAACTTCCCGATGTCAGGATGGATGGTTAGGAAGGTGACCTTCAACAGGTTTTCCATCGGGATGTCTATCCAGATGTAACAAGATTCTCATTCATGAAGGGAGTCTTCTTTGTCAACGATAATACAATCTTTCGTTCAGGTCGCTAGATAGTACAACTTACGACCTCCTAAAAACCTCATTCCTCTTCGGGATCCCACCGAGAATAGGTTGAAAAAGTCTCTCAGGGTTGGTTCTACCTCATGTTTATGACAGTAAAAGATAAAGGCGACTATGTAAACATAACTGCCCAGAAAAAGAGCGAAGGTGGTGCAGTGACTCTCCCGAAGTATAGCCGCGACGAAAGGATGGAGGGGAAATCGCAGGTCGGACCTCAGGGAGGCATAGCTAATGGGTATGGCGGTAGCAGGAACATTCATCTCAACGGGAAGGAAGCAGGGAACGTCTTCCTTCCCCCTCCAGATGGGATAATGGGCAAGGATTGAAAATTTGACCTGAAATCCTTCGAGGTCCATCTCAGAGACAATCGGATATCTAGCCCTACGGGGTGCCATGGATGGTACTTTAAGATTTGTAAGGAAATCGGAGTTTGAAAACGGTCGAATGAAATCGCCAAAGAACTCTAGAGCTCAGATTTTTTTTTTCGCGAATTGCAGCAATGGTTACACAGTACCAAAATCCCGACTTTTATAGCCATGCTTTGGCCACTCACAGGGTGACACGTCACCCCTGCAGTCAGATGGTCTGTCCCTCCTTTGGAATATGGAAAGACGCATGCTATTATAGAGCCCAGGATTACGCTTTTGCCCATGACCTTTACAGATTTTTTATTTGAAAATTGACGCCTTGAAATTTCTTAAGTACAGGATCGGTCCTCAAGGACGCTGTCACGACCCGTTTGGGTACGGTCCTCCATTGGTTCGATCGGGCACCCTTGCCTCAAACGCTCTCAATCTGATGGTCGAACTTACATCACCAACATGATGGCGATATAGTCCGAGGGGCTAGTGATGAGACCTTCGGAACCCTGTACTCCGAACCTGGTTAGGCCAAGCTTAGCCAAGCCAGCCCAAGTGACAAAAGCCGAACTTGAAGGCCCAGATCCAGCTCACTTGAATGGACGGCCCAACGAGAACAGTCGGGCCCGAAGGCCCATTCTTACTGACCAGAACCGATCGATAGAGGCAGGCGTTCTCCTTCTCATCGGGACCGATCGGTCCAGGGCACACAAACTATGCTTCGGGTCATCCGCATTTCTCAACATGTGATAATAGCCTCTGATAATCTTGTTAGAGGTATGTCTGACAGAGTCGTATGAACCTCCTTTGGTCTGGAGACAACCAGTTAGTAGCACCGAAAGTCCTGGCGCCTCGCAGCCGTATAGAGCCATGCCCAGCGGCTGTCCCGCCCGACATGAGCTGACCTTGCCGCATGGGACAAGTTCAAAACGACACCCTACTACTCGCACAGCACAAAAGACATATAAAAGGGACACTTGGGAAATAGACAAAACTTTCTTCTTCGGTTTTCTCTTGGTTTTCCTTAAGCTTTCCCTTCTCTTGTTGTTTCTAAAAAATAAACATGACATTTGTAATAAACATCTTGATTATTGCATTGACTAAGAGCATTTCTAGTTCTTAGTTAAGTGATTTTTTCCCCTTCTTTCATGGGTTTTCCACTCTAAATTTGTCTTGTCATTTTCTATTTGATTCTTAATCGTTTTCCCCCTACAAAACAAATGAAAACCGAGTTCGTCTTACAATGAACCGGACGACTATTGACACATCTGGTTTTCAGACAACAACACTCGTAGTTTTGGACATTTGGTAAAATCAGTCCTCAAAGTTCATATTTAGTCCCCAAAATTAAATCGAAAAAAATCGATCCCCGTAGTTTACACACGGTGGCAAAATTGGTCCTCGTAGTTTTATAAATTGGCAAAATTGGTCATTCTAAGTTAGACGTTAATTCACGTTATTTCAAGAACTCAGTCTATGCATTTCTCACTCCTTCAATTCAAGAACATTGTCTACGTGTTTCTGTCAACTTCCTTGTTTGCTCAGGCGAAGCTGCAAAGGTATGTCAACTTATTTGATTTTTTGTTGTGACTATTTTTTTAGAAGAGTTTCAATCGGTTTGTGTTGTCTATCCGAGAAGGGTTTCAATCGATTTGTGATGTCGATGCGAGAAGATACCAAACTTATGAAATTACAATGACCAAACATGACATTACCAAAGTTCAATGACTTCAATTGCACAAATTATATACAAACTTAGGGGACTAAATTTGCTACACGCATATAATTAAGAGGACCAGTTTTACCAAATGTGGAAAAGTACGAGGACCATTTTTGCCGGACATAAAATATAGGACATAATTTGCCACAATATAAAAGTATGAGGATCAAAATTGGTATAATTAATAAACTACGAGAACTAAATTTGCGTATCGCCCATAAAAAATATTATAATTAAATAATTTAAATTAGAGATTAAATTAATTTATTATATTTTGGTCCAATCTCTTAATTATTCGTGAAGGTACGTTAGAGTTTAGATTGAGTTAAATTGAAGGAAGTTGTGCAATAATTCCTATTAATGAAATTACAGTTCATTCCGAAAAAGTCCACGATATGTTGATTAGTATTAATATTAATATTAATATTAATATTCATTATGAAGATGATAAGACAATTTAATTAGTTAATTACTATAAGTGACGTACGGTAGGTACAAATGCTACGTTCACGAAATACATGAATGGAGTGGATGGTAGTTAAGAGGTACAATTAATACAATTTATTGTTGATCTTGACTTTTATAACCTCTAAACACTTTTTATTTCCCATTATACCCTATGCTATAAATGCATGTATATATAATAATAATTGATTTTAATCAAGGTTTGTACATTGTCTTCACGTTAACTATAATGATTTTATAAATTTAGTATAATATCAAATGAGTTTGGAAAAATCATCATTAATTTTTTGGGTGTCATTGTTGTTTAATTTGATTGATGATCGATAAATATTATTCAATTCATAAGGTTATTGAACTTGATCAATGTGATTTATGGTGCAATACATTTGAGAATTAAGTTTGACAATTATAATATAATGATTAAATTTGACAAACTTTTACACTTTCTGTTTATATACTATATTCATACATATTTTTACTATGTAAATTGAAACGACTAAGTTCAGTGCACTAAATAAATGAAGAATGGTCATAAAGAGGTTTACCTTTTATCAAAGGTTGTTGTATGCACTCTCTAATTTTCTTGATTTCTTCAAAATTTTGAGTAGTGAATCGAAAATAAGGCTTTTGTACCAATGTTTTAGTACTGTATCAATATTAACTATTAAGTGATACAAGCATATGAGATATTTAGAATACCTCGGTTTTTAAAATTATAAAAAAAATCTAAAACAATTATTTCATTATTTTGTCCCTTATTGAGTGATACATCCATTTTCTATGATATCGCGGTTGTATTCAGAATGAGACTTTAAAATGTTAAGATGTTAATTTTAAAATTATTTTAATATAATAATTAAAACTATGTTGCACCAACAATGATACGAGGTTCTAGATTCGGGGTGTCAGGGTGCGAGATTTGTTAATTTTTTAAGAATCCGATCAGGGTGCGTTTAGGGTTCGTTGATTAAAATAATATAAATATATTATTTTTTTACAATTTATTCAATAATCCAACAATATTTCAAATCATTTCAATTACTAATATGATAGATTCTATAAATATCACACAAATTAATTAAAATATATATTTTTCGATTTTTTTAAAATTTAAATTTTTTTTAGATTTTAACACACCCTGCGTACCCCGCACCCGGTGGCCAGGTTGCACGAATCCGAACGAATCATGCAACCTATAACTAAAATAAACATAATAGAAATAATTAAAATTTAATAATACTTAGTACAAGTTGTTATAACGATTTGGATTGGAATGATATTTCGAGCGGGTATGAAAGTTAATTATTTATTGGGTTCTTAAATTTCTTTCTTGATTTCTTCATACCAAATACAATCTTTATAAATTACAAATTCAAACAAACTTAATCGGGTCTAACTTGAGTGTTCGTTAAGATTGAATTTAACTAAAATTATATTAAGTATAACCCGAGGTTCGGATCAAGTTCAAAAATTATGGAATCAACTATTTGAAATTCATCTCGATTGAGGCTCAAATTCGAGGTTTGGGGTCTGACCCTCAAATCTCGAATAAGTTAATAAAGTTTCAAGATATTGTTCGAATTCAAACTTGATTTGAATCTGAATTGGTTCGAAAAGAATGAACTCGAAACTTTATTGAATCAACATAAATGGTTGGCAAATTGAATATATTTTTGCCTAAATGGTAAAAAGGGTTATTTGGAACAAAAAAATCATGTGTGGGATAATATACAAGTAACTTACACATTAAAAATAAATATTGTAATAAATGAATAAAAGATATTTTAAAAAGGGAACAACAAGTGCTCCAGGCCCAACAAACCGGCCCCAATAAGTTTCCCCTCATTGAAGGTTTGAATTAGGGTAGAAAAATTAAATATGGGTCTCGTCGATATTTAGTTTCCACATTTTCCTAATTTTGACAAATTTGATCTTCAAAATTTTCTAATTGTGACAATTATGATTCTCATAGTTTTGAGTTGACAATTATCGATCGACAATGTGGTCGATCGGGGCATACATGGAAGACGGGATGGTCGGTATTGGTACTGATCGATTTAGGACCGAAGTACGAAATACCGAATGTGACAAAGGGACCGAAGAAATCGGTAGAGGACCGAAGCATGTGATCCGAAGATATGAGATGGAGGCAATCAGCCGAGGACCGAACTGAGATATGGTGGGGTCCAATGGTCAAAGATATCGGCAGTTATGGAAGGAGATATTGAATGAAATAATATCATATCAAATCTATATATATGGACGTATATATATGATTTGATTATGGATAATCATATATGGAGATATGATCAAATATTAGGAATATTTGTTTGCTACCTTAATATCTCAACCACCTCATCTATATAAAGGGGTCTTAGGGTTCATTGTCATATACTTCAATACTCTTGTATTCCGAATTTCCTCTTCGTGTGTGTGCTGTAATCTTCTCAGGTGATAGTGAATTTGGCCGTTTCCGCCGGTCACGTGGTTTTTTCCCATTCCGGGTTTCCACGTTAATTTCTTGTGTCCTTGTTTTCTCTTTGCTTTAATTCTCGGGTTCTACTTAATCTATCGAGGTTGTTCGCACACGTGTTTAATCCCCAACAATTGGTGGTGGCTGTGGGGTAGTAGTGGTGCAATCGGTGATGGGTGACGATAAGAGAAGCCTAAGGATGTTTGACGGATCTGATTTTGCCTATTGGAAAATGCAAATCCCTAATACCCTTTATCGGAATGATCTTGGGGAAGCGTTAGAAGAAAAGATGCCGGCAAGATGGAAGATGTGTGTAACGACCCAGGAAGGCGGCACAAATGGAATTCAGACAGGTTAGAATCACATAAATTCTTGTTAAAAACATGAAATGAGGGGTAGTTTAGTAATTTAATATAAGAAGAGGGAATTTTAGAAGGATGGATTAAAGGGTCATTTAGACAAGTGAAAAAACCTGTAAATAGGAGTGGAATGTGAAAAAGAGGATCATTTGGCACAAAAAACGTGAGAAAATTCGAGAGGAATTGAAATTATCGCGGAAATTGGGGCAAAGAGAGAATTATCGCGGAAATCAGGGCCAAGGAGAGAATTATCGCGAAAACCGGGGTAAAGTAGGAATTATCGCGAAACCGAGGACTGCTGCAATATTATCGCGGAAATCAGGGCCAAAGAGCAAATTATCGTCGATTCTGGACCAAGAAGCAAATTGTCGCGATTCTGGGATCAGTTTGCAAAATTGTCGTGAAAATGGACTGAGTTGCAGAATTATCGCGAATTTCAAGGGCTTACGTGTAAATTGTCGCGCATTCGAGGGCTGTGGTGCAATTATTGCGAAAATGAATCTGTATGCAAATTGTCGCGGAAATTAAGGACCGAAACGCAACATATCGTGAATACGAAGAGCAACACCCAATTTGGCTGTAAATTATGGACCGTAGTGTAATTCATCGCAAATCCTAGGGTAAGGTCGCCAATTGCCGCATAATTCGATTAACTAACGAGAGTAAGTCATAGGGCTACACAACGGTATAACATGTTAATACGTATATGCAGGGAGTAGGGAACAAGGATGCATCAGGCGATAGGACGACCAGGTAAGCGGAGCAAACATAGTAAATTAAAAGAAGGTTCACAGTTAGGAATTTAAACGAATACTAAATCGAATCGAGAGGATCGTGAACTAAGAAAAAGAAACAGAAATCTCGGGGCGAGGTGAGAACACCAAACCCGGCATCGTGTTCATGAGAACGGTCAGCCATAGGTAGGACATGTATGAGGAAGGAATACATGAGTTCTCCAGAACAGAATTGTGCGCACTATAGAGCCGAACGGAACCGTATAGGAACGGTGTAGCGCCCGAGTTCCTGACCGGAGAAGGGAAGCATATATTCTCGTCGAGCCAACTAACAACTAACTGTTGGTTTGGGCGAGACATGTCGTCGGGCATGTAAAAACCGATTACAGTAGAAAACCAGAAGAAAGGATAAGGAGATGAAATATAAAAAAAGAAAGGAAAAGATAAGAGAATAAGTAAGCTAAAAGAAGGGGAGAGAAAGGGATAAAATCTTGCAAATTAAATAAATCTTACAGAAGTTTTTTTTAATAGACTATGATCGTTTTACAGATTTTGTAGGGGGAGGACTGGAGGCTTAGGTGGCATTGGAACTGAGGTCGTCGATCGTCCACTATACGAGTCACACCTTATGATGTTGTTTTTGTTTTTAACTATCTAGTTGTACTTTGGAAAACTATGACATTTCCTCGGATTCGAATTGTGTTTTGTTAAAATGTTTTGTTTTATTTCACTTGCGCATATACATTGTTAGGGCCGGTTTACGATCATCACAAATGGTGTCGGAGCCATTTCTCGAAGCTAAAATGGTGTTGAGACGATCCGAAGCTAGCATTGGAGCGTGACCTAAGCCGCAGAGGACGATCGACCATAGGCAATAGAAAGATAACTAGACGTAGAAGAGCGCTAATAGATGGGTATGGAACTAATAGGCAATTTTCAGTATGACACCAAGAACAAGAGCGCGCGTCAACCAAGGGATACCAAGTGAAGGGTCAGAGCAAGCACCGACACCTGAAACCCCAATCATGGACTCGACCACCCCTACTACAATCAGCCAGGATAACTTGAGAGACATATTCCAAACCATGGCTACAACGTTGGTGAACACCGTGATGCTAGGCCAGGGAAGGGGGACGAACAATTTAGACGACACCCGGGGATACGCAAGGGAGAAGAGTCGCATGTACTACAACGAAGCATTGAAGAAAGCGGGAATGAGCAGCTTCTCAGGGGGTAAGGCGGAACATGCGGAAGCATGGATGATCCGACTGGAGGAGATATTCGACTTGGTGGAGGCACCGGCTGAGATGAGATGGGACTGGCGCCGTTATGGTTCGACGGGAGTACCCCCGCTGGTGGGGAAGTGTCTCGGCATCCTTGTTGGAGGGAGGCCCGATTCCATGGACGAAGTTTAGGGAGGCATTCATGGACAATTATATTCCGAAGGGACTAAAAAAAGACAAGAGAGCGGAATTCGACAGGTTGACACAAGGAAATTGTACGGTGATGGATTATATGCAGGAGTTATTCGAATTGGGTAGATATGCAAAGTGAACAAGAAAAGATGCACCGTTTCATGGAGGGGCTGAATGAAAAGATCAGACTAGTCATGTACAGTAGGGACGATGAGGAATTCTCGAGTCTAGTAGCGGCAGAAGTGCGAGTGGATGGGGGATTAAGGAGATTAGACAACGAGCGAACCAAGGGGGGAGCTAAAACAGATTTTCGCGACCGAGGGGCATGGAAAGGAAAGAGCAATACGGAGAGTGTAGGACCAGCACTGGGACCTCCCACAAGGCCGACCTGTCCTAAGTGTCAGAGGGGCCACTATGGGGAATGCAGCGTCGGAAGTAACGTGTGCTACATGTGCGGAAACGAGGGACATTATGCGCGGGACTGCCACAAGAAGAGGAAAACAGAAACGACAACAAGAGAGAGAGCCACTGGAAACGCCCGAGTATTTGCGGTAAACAGGGACTAGGCGTCAGAGGCTAAGGACGTCGTGGTAGGTACATTATTAATTAATAGCTTTACCGCTTATGTACGATTTGACTGTGGAGCGACACATTCGTTCGTTTCGGAGAAATTAGCGCGGCAATTCGCAACCGAAGGGAACCGCGCTAAAATAAAGGTTAAAACGCCTGGACCGCAAACCCTAGAAGCAAAAGGGTCCACAAAGGATGTATAATAGAGACTGGAACCGTGAGGACGAGAGCCGATTTAATTGAGTTAGGATGCATGGGTTTCGATGTCATACTGGGGATGAACTGGCTCTCTAAACACGACGTGCAGGTGAAGTGCAAGGAGCGAAATATCTCATTTAAAGGACTAGAGGAGGAAGTTTTCAACGTGATCAGCAAGCCGATTGAAGATGGGAGAGACGAACATTGGATGTGTGCAGGATATTTGGCTTCAGTTACAATGGGGATAGGGAAAATCGATTTGAGCCACATTCCGGTGGTTTGTGAGTTCAGGGACGTATTCCCAGAAGAACTGCCGGGCCAACCCCCAGCAAGGGAAGTGGAATTGGAGATTGAGCTCCTTCCGGGTACCCAGCCAATCTTTAAGGCCCCGTACCGGCTAGTGCCAAAGGAGATGTTGGAACTAAAGAAACAGATCGAATCCCTATTGGGGAAAGGATATCTACGACCGAGTAGCTCCCCTTGGGGCGCACCGGTCCTATTCGTGAAGAAGAAAGATGGAGAATGATATTGCCTGAGGTTATTTATGTAATTATGTTAACCTCGCGGCTCGTCCGACGTGGCTATGTGGTATTTTCGTTATTTTTATATGTCTATCGCGAGGAGTTCTCGAGGGTATTCTCGTGATTCAGGCATGCTGGACCCCATATAAGGCTTCTGTAAGTGTTTTGAAATGTTTTGGACTATTTCGGCCCCGGACAGGGCCAGGGGTATTTTCGTAATTTGCCACCCGATAGCACATCGGCGGGGTGCAGTGATGATATGTGGCTGCGTATTCACTGTTTGGAGGTAAAGAACTGATATACGAGATTTTCTGGTATTTTCTCACCGCATTTCCGACTAAACTCTCGACCGGGATATAGTCCAGAAGTTTAGTGGCGCTGTGACACTTATTCAGGATTAATTGGATATTTTCTAAGTAAGTTGGGCTAATTTGACTAAGATTGGGCTTTTGGACCTTAAGTTCACCTATTGGGCCGAGTTTTTCTATAAATACAAGACCCTAGGCCCCAGAAAAGGGTTCAGACTCTTGGCACGCTTTCCAAAGCTCCCGGTTTCGCCACTTTTTTCCCCACTCGCGACTTTTTGCACCAAAAGTCGCGAGAGCATGTGTTCATTGTTGTATTTGCGAGATTTCGTCGCCTGGACCTCCGATTCGCGTGTTTTCGCCTCCCGGATACCTGGACTCGCGAGTTTTCGTCCCTTAGGCACCAAGACTCGCGAATTTTGGCACCATTCGCGAGTTTATGTCCAAAAGTTGCGAACATCACCTTAATTCGCAAGTTTTCGTCGTCTCGGGTGCGATGGAGTGGAATTGATCGTTTTTCGTACCGTTTTCATTCGGATTATCATTATCTCATGATTGTACTTGTATCCTTTGATTATTATAGTGAAAACCAAGGTAGAGCTATGCTCTCCCGAGGATGTAAGCTCACGCATTGTGGGCCCAACCTCGTATATCGCTCGT
>RWGZ01001036.1:121854-132978 GCA_009725065.1 Utricularia reniformis
ATGCATCTATATAGTGGCATTCTAAATGGAAGATCGTATTCTCATGATATGGTTTTGTTCTAGAAGGAAAAGAGAAAAAGGTATAAAGATGAAACCTCTATTATTAAGGGGATTTTTAAGAATGAAATAGAATTCCTCGAAAGAGGTGGATATTCTCCCGTGAAAATGAAAAAATAGTTATTGAAGATGTGGAAGTCCTATTGCAAGGAAGGGCTCTATGAAATACACCTAATCGATCGCGAACTTATTTGTGGCTCCAAAGTCGAATGATACCTACAGAGGACCTATATCTATCGTCGACCTTGACATAATGTTTAAGTTTTTGAATACTTGAAGTTTTTCAATAAAGCCTTTTGTTTTGAAGAACCCAGATGCTACGTATTAACGGTCGATGAGATCAATATTTAAAGATGTGAGAAGAAGACTGTATGTAAGTCAATAGTGATGGTATATAGATAAAAACCGGTCTGCAAGTAATCATTTCTAATATTTAAGCGAGTGATTGAATATATTGATGAAGTATTGAGTGAGGTGGAATCCTTCTAGATGTGAGTTGTTAGTGAAAGACGGAAATTCTTCTTGGTCTATGATGTTTGTAAGCGATATATAAATTGATAACTACATACTCGGGTTGCTTTTGAAGGTTGAAAGTGTTATATAAATATCGATTCATTTATGTCTCTACTCCTCATCATAAACCTTTTGGTTTATGTTTTGCGCATTCAAAGAAGTCATAAGTATTGCCTTAGTTGGGTTTGATGAAGAGAAAGAAGGGTCGTAATGATGTTAGTAGGAGACTACAAAAGGTCCAATTCTGCTGAACCGACCTAAGACCGGTTAAGAGAGAGGATTTAAGATGTTACGAAAGTGAGTTTCATTAAAGTGACCATATATGCGGAGCCTTCTATTGACATGAAAGGGTGGAGTAATTATTTCCTTCCAATGAATCGTTGGAATGAATAGTACGTGACGTGTCACATTTGCAATGTCCGCTGTTGGTACTACACAGGTTTTGATGGCCGGTGCAGTTAAGACCCATGCTATTTAACCCAATATTGGGATAAACACCAAAAGTTTCCATGTAATAAAACGAGTATGCTTAGTACGTTGTTATGAGCGGAATTTCTTATTATCAAAATAGAGATTGCGGATAATTGCAGTACTCCGAAAACTAATTCAGTCAATACTGGGGACTTGCGAATAAAAACGTTTCGTCAATATGGAAGAATATGTGGATATTATAATAGTTTGAAATTAATATGGAGATGATATAATCATGATCTTTGAACTAGCAACCAAGGGAGGCGAGTACAAAAACCTATAGTTTATTTCACTCGGAAGAATGAAAGTTTGTTTACGGGAGTGAAACCCATTATTGTTCGAATTCATGATACATGTTATCGATTAACGGGAAGTCATGTCTTTCTGCTCAAGGGATTCTTTTATTTATTCGAACATGATAGTGCTAACGGATTTATACTCAAGTCAGCATATAAAAGTCTACCTTTCTCCGGATCGATAAACAAAGATGTATAGTGACATGCATTCGTGAGATGTTCAGAATAATGGGTTATCAAGATTTATATATTAGACAGTGAAGTGTATTGCGATGCAAGAGAATACTTGTGCTTATCGTCATTATGGAGAAATCACTAGTGAGATTATCTCAAGATGAAGGCCAATCTTTGAAATCGTGTAATTGGCAACCGAGTTTGCTTATAAGTATCAGAACTGGCAAGTAGAATCGGTTAGTAAACAATTTATATGTCCGCTCATCATCTTGTGCGAAGCTAAGTGCATTCAAGAAAGAAGTTTATGCCGGGGACTATGTTGAGTGTGAGAAGGTGATGGGATAAATATTGCAAGTTAAGTGGGAAATTCGGTCAGTGTTGCCCTAGGTATCTTCGGTGAATATCGCAAGCGAAATTATAAGTTGAGTCATATTTGCACTGGATATATGTGGCGACAATTAAACAATTGTTCATGATTTCTCAGTCGACACATGGGGACTGACTTTAGTATGGCCTTCGCGATGGCTGTGGATATGAAGGAATTGCGCATTATGGTATTGAAATGAGCCATTGAACTTATATAAGTTCAATGAGTATCCCAAGTTTGGGAACATGAAAGAGAAAATTCGCTATGATCGTGTTGCTTGCTGGTGTGTGATTCTTGAGGAATTCGTGTTGGATAATGCAAAGAAACTCTTCGTAAGATACTTTGCACAATTGTTGGAAAAGATCATGGGTGAATGGCGTAAAAGCAAGTGTCGCGTGTGGTCTCCACATGTAGGCACTCATAATTGTTAGTGATGTTATCGATATACATGGGAAGTCTAGTGATTGATGTAGGTGTCACGTGTGGCCTCCACATGTGGACACGAGCGGAGAGGAGCAGCTACGGACTTGCATATTGCCGATTTGCGCAAGTATTGTGTATAGACGTGACTCATCGATCTTTTCAAAATAAAATTTTCCTCTCTTTTTTGTGGTCATATTCTAATTTTCTAAGTATCTTTTTTGACGACATGAATTCAATCGACTAGGGGACTGGTAAGATAGGAGTAGGTCCATTGCATTTTAGTATGATGGAGGATGGAATAATTTAATAGGTTAGATTAGAAATGCAATGTACCGCCTGTCTTGTAGTCGATCATTTTCAAACTCGTCAAATTAGATATTGCGTCAAAATATTTTGAACATGATGAGTCCTTCTGTCTGCAGTAGAATCGTTTATACATAATTACTGTTGGAATATGTCAAGGGGCCTGATTTATTATGACATAGCCGGCTTAGAACTGAGCATATTTCCGTGGCAAAATCAGGGTGCAAGTATATACCTGACTCCTCCATGACACGTCGGCGAGGGTCGCGCCCTCGTCAGAGGCTGGTCCATTTCCGCATGGCACCGTCTTATGGACGGGACAAATGACGCCGTCTTACGGACGGGTCGAGCGTGTGATGGCGCCGTCTTGTGGACGGGCCGAGTAAGTGGTGACGCCGTCTTATGGACGGGTCGAGAATGTGATGGCGCTGTCTTATGGACGGGACGAGTAAGTGGTGACGCCGTCTTATGGACTGGTCGAGAATGTGATGGAACCGTCTTATGGACGAGCCGATTAAGTGGTGACGCCGTCTTATGGACGGGTCGGAGTGTGATGGCACCGGGTTCAAGTATATACTGGCGGCGAAAGTGTGATGGCCCCGGGTGCAAGTATATACCGGCGGCGAGAGTGCGATGGCCCCAAGTGCAAGTATATACCGGCGGCGAAAGTGTGATGGCGCCGGGTGCAAGTATATACCGGCGGCGAGAGTGTGATGGCCCCGGGTGCATGTATATACCGGCGGCCAGAGTGTGATGGCCCTAGGTGGAAGTATATATCGGCGGCGGGAGTATGATAGCGCCGGGTGCAAGTTTATACACGGAGATAATGTGTAGTGAATTGTGGGTGCTTCGTGAGACCCTATGATAATATTGTTACCCTGGGTGCAAGTTTATACCTGTGGGACAGTGCATGCCGAGATTCATGTTTATGCTCAACTGGAATGCATGTTCGTCGAGAACATATTTTTATGAGACATACTAAATGTTGCTTGTGCGACAGAGATATCCTTTTTCACGAAATTCATGGCCGATTACCCAGATGAAAGGGCATTATTTATTGTCAAAGAAAATATTAAACCACGCGTTTGAGTGGTTAGCTATCTATCGTCCACTAGGAGCGAAATCTATTAAAAGGTCAAGCATTTTTTATTGCGATTGGGATGGCCGAGCGGTTAATCTTTGACTGTGATCTTGCGTATGGTTTTCATTTGAATAAACGATTGGAAACGGGAAAATAGTCGCTTTATGGTTTGCATTCAACAAAAGTTATGATTACTGGGGACTCGCACCCAAGATCGGAAATATCGTATAAACTTTAGGTGATTATCTGGAATCCCTGTCATATTCATGAAATATCTCTTCGCCAAGTCACGCCAAGGAAGTATTTATTCTGAATCGGCGAACTAATCGTATGAGAAGCTATTATTATGTTTGGGAGAAAATCTTCTTGATTGAGATTATTCGATATTAGATCTTTCTTAAGGCGATCGGAGAAATTGAAGAGAAATGAAAGGAAGTTTTATTAAATGACGAGGACTATTAAGTTATTTAATATCAAGAGTAGAGTGTATTAGCGGTGTAGTTATGAAGCCACATTATAACATGACTTCATTTGCTAAACCAACTTAGTACGGTCCCATAGCACATACTTTATTATTTGCAAAGGCGTATTTTCATTGACCGTCAAATTGACCAATTGATGGCCTTATGGTATCAATTCTAGTTAGTTATAATCGGGCAATCTCAGATACTACAGAAATTGAAAAATGATACCCTACTGTTATGGTCCCTTTTTAGGGGGTAGCAACAGTCGTCCGGTTCGTTCAATAAACGAACTCGGTTCTGATTTCTTTAAAATATGAAGACGATCGAAAGCTAGAAAACCAAAGTAAATACACGACAATTTATAGTGGAAACCCCGTGAATTGGGGTGAAAACCACTCGACTAAGAGCTTATTATGCTCTTAGCCTGTTCACTAAAGAAATGAATCAAAGTTCATACAAACAGGTTAATGAAAATGACGAGGTAAAGAAAGCAAGAAGAATTCGGCAGCGTAACAGCCTGTTCTTCTGCATCCAAAGGGTCCTCTCTTTTCCTTCGTCTTGCCCTGTATTTATAGAGTTGCCGGCGAGTGTAATCCACGTCCTGTAACCGCCTCTGACAAGTTTGTTAGAGGTTGTTATCGCAGGATGTAAAACGAGGTTGGGACCGATGCGTGGTCTGCGTGATCGAGCCCGAAGCATGATAAACGTGACAGGGCCCGAAGCGTGGAACGCGTGAGCCTGTAATCGTTTTGTAACCGTTCGGACCGAACCACGGAGCCAGCTGGCAGATAACGCTTATTTTTACTAAGGTTATCTTCGGTCCTCTGTGTTGAACATCGGGCCGCTCTTCCTAAAGGTGTAATTGGGCTGTAAATGTTCGTTTTGATTACTTAAGTTGGCCCAACTGTTATTGGGCCTCACCCATTACAGGGTATCCGGTCCTAGAGTTATCATCACGGACGTTGGCGAACACCCCTTTTAAATGAGTAGGTATTTGAACTCCAGATTGTTCTACCTTCGCCAATTTATCTTCGCCTCCGGTATATACTTGCGCCCAGGGCCATCACACTCTCGCCTCCGGTATATACTTGCACCCGGGGCCATCACGTTCTCGGCGCCGGTATATACTTGCGCCCAGGGCCATCATACTCTCGCCGCCGGTGTATACTTGCGCCTAGGGCCATCACACTGTCGCCGCCGATATATACTTGCATCAGGGACGATAAAATTATCTCGACCCGTCCATAAGACGGCGTCACCACTTACTCGGCCCATCCATAAGACGGTGCCATCGCACTCTCAACCCGTTCATAGGACGGCGTCATTGGGCCCGTCTATAAGACGGTGCCATGCGGAAATGGACCAGCGTCCGACGAAGGCGCGACCCTCGCCGGCGTGTTATGGAAGAGTCATGTATATACTTGCACCCTGATTTGCCACGGAAATATGCTCGGTTCTAACCCGGCTATGTCACAATAAACGGGCCCCTTAACATATTCCAACAGTAATTATGTATAGACGGTTCAGCCGCGGACAGGAAGACTCATCATGTTCAAAATATTTTGACGTAGTATCTAATTTGACGAGTTTGAAAATGATCGACTATAATACATGTGGTACATTGCATTTCTAATCTAACCTATTTAATTTATTACATCCTCCTTCGTACTAAAATGCAATGGTCCTACTCCTACCTTACCAGTCCCCTAGTCGATTGAATTCATGTCGTCAAAAAAGATACTTAAAGAATTAGAATATGACTACAAAAAAGAGGGGAAAGTTTTTATTTTAAAAAGATCGATGATTCACGTCTATACATAATACTTACGCAAATTGGAAATATGCCAAGTCCGTGGCAGCTCCTCCCCGCTCATATTTGCGATCTTATACGTTCCTTCCTTCACTACTGCCGTTACTCTGTACGGTCCTTCCCACTTTCGATCCAACTTACCAACATGTTTCGAGACTTCCACTTTCTTAAGAATCAAGTCTCCAACCTTTAACAACATAGGTCGAACGCCTTTGTCGTGCTTTTTAGCCATCCGCCTTTTACATACCTCCATTCGTACTGCAGCTCTATCTCGGATATCGTCAATACAGTGAAGGTCCAACTTTCTCATATTCTCATTCAATACCTCATCATAAGCGATAACTCTTTCTGATAAAATAGTCACTTCTACCGGAGACACGGCTTCAGAGCCATATACTAAAGAAAAGGGGTTGAATCTGGTAGTGGACCTCGGTGATGTCCGATATGCCCACATCACGTTATGCAATTCATCCACCCAAGAGCCTTTGGATTCATCTATTCGTGTTTTCAGTTGTTGCAGGATAATACGGTTAATAACCTCTGTAAGTCCGTTNACGGGCCGAGTAAGTGGTGACGCCGTCTTATGGACGGGTCGAGAATGTGATGGAACCGTCTTATGGACGGGCCGAGTAAGTGGTGACGGCGTCTTATGGACGGGTCGAGAATGTGATGGCGCCTTCTTATGGACGGGCCGAGTAAGTGGTGACACCATCTTATGGACGGGTCGAGAATGTAATGGCATCGTCTTATGGACGGGCCGAGTAAGTGGTGACACCGTCTTATGGACGGGTCGGGAGTGTGATGGCCCTGGGTGCAAGTATATACCGGCGGCGAAAGTGTGATGGCCACGGGTGCAAGTATATACCGGCGGTGAGAGTGTGATGGCCCCGGGTGCAAGTAAATACCGGCGGCGAGAGTGTGATGGCCCCGGGTGCAAGTATACACCGGCGGCAAAAGTGTGATGGCCCCAGGTGCAAGTATACACCGGCGGCGAGAGTGTGATGGCCCCGGGTGCAAGTATATACCAGCGGCGAGAGTGTGATGGCCCTGCGTGCAACTATATACCGGCGGCGAGAGTGTGATGGCCCGGGTGGAAGTATATATCGGCGGCGAGAGTATGATAGCGCCGGGTGTAAGTTTATACACGGAGATAATGTGTAGTGAATTGTGGGTGCTTCGTGAGACCCTATGATAATATGTTGACCCCGGGTGCAAGTTTATACCTGTGGGACATTGCATGCCGAGATTCATGTTTATGCTCAACTAGAATGCAAGTTAGTCGAGAACATATTTTTATGAGACATACTAAATGTTGTTTGTGCGACAGAGATATCCTTTTTCACAAATTCATGGCCGATTACCCAGATGAAAGCGCGTTATTTATTGTCAAAGAAAATATTAAACCACGCGTTTGAGTGGTTAGCTATCTATCGTCAACTAGGAGCGAAACCTATTAAAAGGTCAAGCATTTTTTATTGCGATTGGGATGGCCGAGCGGTTAATCTTTTACTGTTATCGTGCGTATGGTTTTCATTTGAATAAACGATTGGAAACGGGAAAATAGTCGCTTTATGGTTTGCATTCAACAAACGTTATGATTACGGGGGACTCGCACCCAAGATCGGAAATATCGTATAAACATTAGGTGATTATCTGGAATCCTTGTCATATTCATGAAATATCTCTTCGCCAAGTCACGCCGAGGAAGTATTTATTCTGAATCGGCCAACTAATCATATGAGAAGCTATTATTATTTTTGGGAGAAAATCTTCTTAATTCAGATTATTCGATATTAGATCTTTCTTAGGCGATCGGATAAATTGAAGAGAAATGAAAGGAAGTTTCATTAAATGACGAGGACTATTAAGTTATTTAATATCAAGAGAAGAGTGTATTAGCGGTGTAGTTATGAAGCCACATTATAACATGACTTCATTCGCTAAACCAACTTAGTACGGTTCCATAGCACATACTTCATTATTTGCAAAGGCGTATTTTCATTGACCGTCAAATTGACCAATTGATAGACTTATGGTATCAATTCTCGTTAGTTATAATAGGCCAATCTCAGGTATTACAGAAATTGAAAAATGATACCCTACCAAGAGACTATTGGCTCGAAAATCCATCATTTAGGCTTAATCATCTGCACATATATTTACTTGATGATGGATCGTTTTCATAGTTTTCATTTAGAGAAATGATTAGAGTTGCCAAATATTTACCATATGGTATGAATTCAACTTAATTCTTCTACGACTGGTGACTCAAAGTTATGATCAAAGTGATCGAAAAAGTATCCCACAGCAAAGAATATTATGGATAAAATGTTTGTCGTATAAGGACATTTAATGACACCGATATTTGCCCATTTGATGATTAACAAATCTCGAGTTTGGTACCTTCGATAGCTTACGACACGACGGTTTGTTTATTGGTGAATGAGCAAATCTATACAGAAAAATTCTCGATAAAGATTGTAAAGCGGCATACGAAGTGGATTTTGATCTAGTCTAAAAATGTGTTGGGTATTTATTTTTAGATCAGTCAATTTATAATTTACTCGAAATTAGATTGTTGTGGGGACACGGGCGATATACGAGGTTGGGCCCACAATGTGTGGACTTACGTCCTCGGGAGAGCAAAGCTCTACCTTGGTTTCCACTATAATATTCGGAGAATACAATTACAATGAGATGATAATGATAATACGGGCGAAAACGGCTCGAAAAACGATCAAATCTGCAGTCGCGTTCCACTGGACGCGAGTGAACAGTGCAGACAGACAAGCTGGTCGCGACCAACGCGATTGGGCGCAAGAGGACAGCTGGTCGCGGGTGGTCACTAGTCGCGACTGGTTGAACTAGCCACTGGTCGCGACTGGTGCTGTCTGGTCGCGGATAAAGGCTGGTCGCGAGTCTGGGGTCAGGTTTTGCCTTGGGAAGCGTGATAAAAGTCCGAATACTTTCTCAATGCCTTGGGGCTCTTATTTATAGTGAAATTCAGCCCAAGACCCATTCACTTGAGCTCATAAGCCTAGTTCACTTCACTTAGCCTAAAATAATTAAATACTCCAAATTACAATATAATAAATACCATGTTGACCCCGAAGTTTCGGGAACCACTTCGGACAAGATATTAGTCGGGAATACGATCAGAAATTTCCCGAGAACTTCGTATATTGGTCCTTTGCCTTTAGATAGCGAATACGCAGCCATATAACATCATTGCACCTGACCGGTGCACTCCCGGGTGGAAAATGACGCAAATACCCCTGACCCCGTACGGGGCCGAAATTACCCAAAACATCTCAAAACACTTACAGAAGCCTTATATGGGGTCCAGCATGCCTGAATTACGAAAATACCCTCGAATACGCCTCGCGATAAACATATAAAAATACCGAAAATACCATATACCCACGTCGGACGAGCCCCGAGGTTAACAAAATTACATAAATAACCTCGGGCAATATTAGATTTGTTTCGGACAGATATAGAGAAAGACGTTTGTCTCGCCCATAGCACAAAATAGTCATTTGATAAGTTGTGAAAACTGCCTCACATGAAGAGGTATGTTTGTCTCGAACAATATTGTGTCATTTGCCCTTTCTCCGAATGTCAAGTGGATAAGTCAAAGAGATAGAATCAAGTTATTGTTGGGCGCTTGTTTATGTCAGCGATGAACATGATGAATATACGTTAAGTGGATGAGCCTGTATTTTTATTTCGTATAAATGGTTTATCCAGTAATTGTCTCATGACTGTCTCGTATTTTTTGTTATGATTGAAAGAACCAAGAAGCTAGCCTGAATGTATTAAAATCGCTCCCTTAAACGAAGTTGCGATAGTCAAGGGTCATTCCCTTATGTATGACGAGGAAACTTGTGTTACGATCTCCTACGATGAGAGATTCCTGATCAGGATCCATACGAAAGTGATCAAGTAATTACCCCCGAAAGGAGTAGACTCTTTCAACACATTATGAATGGGTCTTAAGTATTTATGGATGGCTCGGGTTCATTATTTATGAGAGAGACGGATTATCACGTTATTGTTTAATACGTGCGTAGCTATTTACGGTCATACTGTCTAGAGAATTATTGCGAGCTAGATTATCTTATTTCCCATTGGAGATATTGTAAAGTCGTTTTAAGGACGGCATGGATTTTCTTACCCGAGATAACACCGCGAATATATAATTATCTATCAGGCTTGATCGAATTTTAAGCTTTTCCTATACACGGAATCAAGTAGAGGCAAATCTTAAATTCGAAGATAGAGAGTATCAATCTCAGACGGAAGTGTGACTCCTTTTATCAAAGGAAACTTATGAGTGTAAGACGAAAGTATGACGTTTCTTGTCCTTCTTATGAGAGTTAAGCTAGTGTCTTCTGAGGCCAATCATGCCGCAAGAGAAACTCATTAAAAAAAAAGGAATCTTAATTCTTAGACGTCTGCTAGACACACCTTGCTTTTATGCGACTTTTTATGCGATCGTATCTAAAAGAGATAGTAAGTCGTCATTTCGCCTTAAAGTTGGGAACTCAATTCCAAATTCAAACGTTGCTCTTCATGTTTAAACATATGACCTTGTTTATTTCAACGGCCCTTACTAAGAAAGCACGCATACTATATAGGCGAAAGCCTTTACGGTAACCGAAAATTGTAAATTAGTGGGAATGACAAAGGAATAAGTATCAACCTCCTGACAAACGTGGCAGAGTGATTTTCTTCCTAGAAGATGTGGATATCTCATGCTGGAAAAAATATATGAGCTCGATGTTTTGTGGAAAAATATATGAGCTCGGTGTTTTGTGGAAAAAAATATATGACGCTGGAAAAAATATACGATGGTAACATGATTGAATTATGGAGTTAAGGAGTCGAGCGAACCCTCAAAGTTATGAAAAGCGGAACTTTGACTAAGAAGAAAGCGAGAGCCCCAAGGCGAAACTAAAACCTCTTGATGACAGTTGAGAAATATTTTCTAAGTTCGATCGAGTAATACTAACAAATCGAAACGGTGCATCATAATTTCAGTCAATAACGAAGCGCACTAGTATGCAAAGTAAAAAGTGATACGTATAAGAGCATGCACTCCAAGTTGAAGAAGCGTGAAATTCTCAATTCATCTCGAAATCTGATTCCGTTAGTAATAACAA
>RWGZ01001036.1:145002-272577 GCA_009725065.1 Utricularia reniformis
TCGAGTCATCCAATAGCTAACGGTTGGCTTTGACGGGGACATGCACCAAGCATATAATCTCGGCAACAGAAAAGTTAATGAATGATGGAAATGATAAGGGTAAAAGAAGAGGGAAATAAGAAAACGGTTAAGTGAAATAGTTCATGTGTGTGTGTATGATGTACCTAAGAAGTAAGAAAGATAATGTGTAGTGTGTGTGAAGTTTCCTTTAATAGATTGTGACCGCTTTACAGATTTTGTAGGTGACGCAGGTGAGATATGATAGGGACGGGGAAGGAGGTCGTCGGTTGTCCGGTGATAGAGTCCGGTCCTTCGGAGAACACTCTAAATTATGCAGTCGTACTTTAATGTTTTGAACTATGTTTTAAATTGCTTTCGAATATTTCCGTTTTAATTATCATGTTTTTAACAAAACAACTAGGCCCAAATTACGGTCGTTACAGGTCAAATGTACGACGGCGCCGTCTTATGTACGGGCCGAGTAAGTGAGATGGCCCCGGGTGCAAGTATATACCGGCGGTGAAAGTTTGATGGCCCCGGGTGCAAGTATATACCGGCGGCGAGAGTTTGATGGCCCCGATTGCAAGTATATACCGGCGGTGAGAGTTTGATGGCCCCGGGTGCAAGTATATACCGGCGGCGAGAGTATGATGACCCCGGGTGTAAGTATATACCGGTGGCAGAGATGTATTGGTGAATGCAGAACAGTGGATTTATCTTGAGTATCTACTCATTTTAAAGAGGCTTTCGCCTTAGAGTTATCGCAGACTTATGCAAACCCCACTACACTGGGGACTCTCTTACATCCTTATTATTATTATATGCGCTGTTGTTGCGCATCCATAATCGGAGATTCAAGCATATTCTTATTACCTCGGAAGGTTATTTCTTGTCAAGGATTATTCGGAATTACAGATTCCATATCAGAGACCCACGCATATTCTTATATTCTCGAAAGGTTATTTCCTGAAGTGGATTATTCGGAATTATACATTTCTCGAAGAAGGTAACGGGAAAATAAAGTTGAGAAGAGGAGAGTCTGCATTATTCAGAGTATGTTTCTTTATTCGAAAGTAAAGCAAAAAAAATTATTATTGGAAAGAAGACAAAATCAAATTTCATATATGAAAGGGGAGTACAAAATACGGAGAGTACAAAACTGAAGAAATAAGATATGGAAGTTTATTTCTTCCTCTTGGTGCCCGAACCTTCACCAGCTTCTCTAGGGCGTTTTCTTACCAGCTTAATTGTTGACGAGGGAGGAGGAGTCTCTTTTTCTTTAGTCCTTGCAGTGGGCAGCTTCTCGGGAACAAAGCTCGCCATCTCGACCTCGTGGCGCTCCCGAGCCCCTGTTACACTAGCAGGAACATATAGTGGAGGGTCACGTTGACCCATTATCTCCTCGTCTTTAAGGATGTCTCCCAAGAGGGGACCCATCGGTTCCGGGAATAAGGTAGCCAACCTCCGAAACGCATCCACCGATGAGCCCTCCTCCGGTATTTTGACCTCCTCTGAATATATTTGCTGGTTCAAATCTTCCTCCAAGTTGAATTGGAGCGCCCCGAATGGATCCCCCGAGCAGTCGAGCTTATCTTCCGCGTCTATAAGCTCGAACTTGCCGGACAAACTGGGATCAAGTCTCTCCCTCTCTTCAGGAGTTAGGGATGTGCCCAAGATTCTTTGCGTCTGGACACTCCCTCTAAAAAAGTAAAGAGCAGACGAGGTTGCATTAGCTAGGGCCGCCAGGTTTCTGAAAGTTGGAGAATGCACTGTATACTCCCAGATCAGTTTCCGCAAACAATCGTTGATCTGGGACGGCAACCTGGCAGCTCGAGCCCGAAGACCATCCACGGTGGCTTGGAGGGACTCATTCTTTGATTTCAATTCCTTGTTCTCCTCCAAAGCCTTTCCGTGAGCTTTCTTATCAGCAATATTGGCGTCTTTGGCCTTTTTCAATTGGTCTTCGGTCTCAGCCCTAACTTCCTTCAATTTGTCTTGAGCATACTTCTCATTCGTCTTGAGAGTATCAATCGATTGCTCAAGAGCATGCCTCTTCCCGATATGAAACGCCGCACACTCCGTCAATTCGCTGCGATGAACCCGAATTAGGGCATCGATCACCTTGTTATGTTCTTCCCGGAGTGCCGCCATCTCTTGGGCATGCTTTTCCCGCTGGTTTTGTATCAGCTTTTCGGCGGCCTTCTTCGTCTGCTCCCCTATTAGGTCCGGGCTATCAAGCTCCGAATGCCTGAGCATGCAGTACTCCCCTACTGCGGCTGCGGTGCTCATCTCCACAACCGTCCGCTCCATCTGAAACAAAGCAAAAACAATAAAACGTATGAGTTACGGGCGAAATAAAAAAGTAAATAGCGATGGCTGATTTGATTACAAACCTCTCCCATCATGCGACGCGCGGTCGCAAACTGGCTCATCAACCGACCGAAGTCGGTAAACACCGTGTGGTCATCTCGTCCACGCGGCGGGAGTGACGGATTTCTTTCAAAATACGTCAAGGCTGGCCTATTGGAAACACTATCACCCCTCGGAATCCGAAAGGTGACTCCATCTTTTATTAGTATCAGGCCAGCCTGACGTCCCATCTCGAGCCATTCCTTTACCACGTGCTTGGGTATATCCCTTATTCGGAAGGCGTCGAGGAACTCGGCGGTTAACCCACTTTTCCTAGTGGGTTCCGCAACCTCCAAAACGGTGGAGCCCTCCACCGGCCTTTTTCCTTTGTCCGAGGAAGCTCCTTGATTAGCCCTCTCCTTCGGACGGGCCTCCCGGACGATCTCCTCCACCGGAGGGTCTACTGATTGACCCCCGCTTATTTCGCCCTCCTCGTCATCTCCGACGATATCCACTAGTGTCTCGGCAAAGTCATACATCCCTTCGTCGGGGGAAAACTCTCTAGCGGCAAGCTCTAATCGCCGAGACACGGGGATCAAATCTTCAGGGCTCTCGGGGGCCTCCGTAGCCGCCTCACTTCCTGCGGACCCCTGACCCTCAGTTACCGGAGCAGTTGGCCTCGGAGTAGCCGGTCGGGTCTCTTCTGCCTGCGGCGCATTTTCTTGCAAACTCCGGGCCAACTCGTCCGCGGCAGTGCGGTTCCGAGATCCGGGCGCCATCTCGAGAATCAGCTCGTCTTTTTCCGTAACAAGATTACGGAGCGATCTCAACCTGTCACCCAATCTCGTACGTCCTTCAGGGGGAGCCATTATCTTATCTGCAAAACAAGCAAATGAAGTGAGAAAAACTGTTGAAAGACTATAAATATATATACGCGCTTGTTTGGAAAGTTTTCCTTATTAAGAAAGAGTTGTTGAGATGATTATGTATTAAGGCGGGGTCCAGATACCTAAAAGTTCCCTACTGAAATGGGCAGGAGCCGGAAGGACGTTGGAGGCAACCAGAATCGGGGCGTAGAAAAGTGTTTGCGGGGTCCAATCGGCGCCATCCGATCTAGCACACGCGGCGAGAATTTTCTCTAAGGCTTTTGGAGTCGCGGATCGCGGAATAGGGTAACAAAATTTCGGAAGGAAAGGTTCCCCCTCAATTGGGAACCGCCAAGGAAGGCTAAGCGCACACAATCTGGTGGAGCCTAGGCAAGTGACAAAAAAGAAGTGCTTTTTCTAGTCATGGTTAGATGGGGAGTTTGAGAATGGAAAGGGGCCCTTTTTGTGCCTTAGACGGAAAAAGATACAGCTCTGAGCCCCATAATGGACAGTGGAATTGACTTGGAATATCTGGAAGAAGGCTTCAACGGTCATCAAAATCCCGTTGGTCTCCATGAAAGTGACAAAGGCAACCACCAGGGATATCGAATTCGGACTCAGCTGAAAGAGGTGGATGTTCAAGTGAGTTAGGAGGTTTGAAATGAATGGGTGAAGCGGAAAGCGGAGACCACACTCTAGGTACTCAAGACAGATAGTGTGGGTACCAACCGGTGGACGTAGGATCCGATCAGAGGGACCCGGTTGATAGAGGACACAGTCGGAAGGTAAGTGGTAATCCTCCACCAAAGATTTCCACTTCCGAGGGTGCATGGTGAAAGGCCGGTCAAAAGACTTTAGGACACTGACAGCAGGACTCCAAGAACCGGCCGTATTCTCGAGACGTGTGAGCCGATCGAAAAAATGTGGATACGGGTTCGTAATTGGAGAGCGGAAAACAGAAAGGCTCGAATTGGAACTCCCCGAGTTGGATGAGGAGTCCGAGGAATGAGAAGACGAGGCATCGGAATTCGAGGAACGAGCGGAGTCGGAAGACATGGTGTGGAATTCTCGAAATTAAGGTTTTTGGAATTTTTAGAAAATTTTCAGATTTTTACAAGTGTCTCGCGAGATTTCGTACCAAATGTCGCGAGAGTCACTGTTCGGTCGCGAGATTTCGTTAAGGTTTTTAAGTCTGATTATACTGTTCCGTCGCGAGGTTTCGTTTATCAGTTTTAAGTCAGTGATTAACTGTTCCGTCGCGAGATTTCTTACCAAATGTCGCGAAAGGAACTGTGCAGTCAAGGTCGTCGCGAAATATCGCTCCAAATGTCGCGAGAGGTACTGTATACTGGAAGCTGTCGCGAGATTTCGTTCAGAATGTAACGAGAATGCAGCGAAGTGGACCTTGTATTTATAGAGGAATTTTCCGAGCCGAAGAATCTCGAGATTTTGGCCCGAGCTCAGAATCTGATGTTCTTAGTGTCAAAACGATCGTGCCTGCGAGGGGTTTCAAACCCTACTACCCGTTTTTCCGGGAAAATTCCCGAGCAAGTATCGACTTTCGGAACGAGCCGTTAGTATGTGGTTTACGACTCAGACTCTGAATCTGAAAACCAGGGGACTATTAATATTACCCGGGTATATTTCTTGCACTTATCAATACCCGGGGACTCGTCCGACACTTTTATTGGTATTTTTTGTATTTTTGGTATTTTTATCGGATGGCGTTCTCAAGTGGTATTCTCACAATTCTGGCCCGCTAGGCCCCATAAAAAGTCTCTGTAAGCATTTTGAGATGTTTCAGGTCATTTCGGCCCCAGACGGGGCCAGGGGTATTTTAGTAATTTGCCACCCGGGAGCGCACCGGTCAGGTGCGATGATGTTATGTGGCCGCATATTCGCTATCTGGAAGCATTGGATTATTTTACGGGGTCCTCCGGTATTTTCTCATCAATATCCTCGCCTAATTCTGGATCGAGACGCATTTCCGAAGTTATATTTCACAACGGTATTTGTTCTAATTTAATTGGATATTAGTTGAGGTGTCTTAGGCTTAATCTAATGAAATTGGACTCTTGGGCCTAAGCTTGTGTTTTGGGCTACATTTCTCTATAAATAGAGGTCCTAAAGGCATTGAGAAGGGGTTGGATCCTTTTCGCATCTCCCAAGGCTAGACTTTCACTCGAAATCGCGAGATTTCAACACTGCAATTACTATTGCGAGATTTCGTACCGAACCTCGCGGCCAGCCCAGACTCGCGAGGAATCGCACCAAACCTCGCGACCAGGCCATGCCTTAGACCAAATCTCGCGACTAGCCCATCTCGCGAGGAATCGCACCAAACCTCGCGACCAGGCCATGCCTTAAACCAAACCTCGTGACTAGCCCTTCTCGCGAGGAATCGCATCAAACCTCGCGACCAGGCCATGCCTTATACCAAACCTCGCGACTAGCCCTTCTCGTGAGAAACCAGACCAAACCTCGCGGCTAGTCCAGGCTCGCGAGATTTCGAGCCAAATCTCGCGGCCAGGCTTGACACAGCCCTTCTTCGCGACATTTCGTCATATTTGGCTTTTTGGAGTATATTTGATCGTTTCTCGGGTCAATTTCATTCGGATTATCGTTATTACATCGTTGTATTCGTTTCTCATTAATTATTATAGTGGAAACCAAGGTAGAGCTTCGCTCTCCCGAGGACGTAAGCCCACACATTGTGGGCCCAACCTCGTACATCGCTCGTGTTCCCACAACAATATAATTTACGAATTAATCATAAATTAACTGATCTAAAAATAAATACCCAAAATATTTTTAGACTAGATCAGGAAGGATGGACCTTCCGACCGAACCCGACATCGTGCCTTGTACACGATTCGCCAAAGGAAAGGCATGCCTGATGTTATGGTCCCTTTTTAGGGGGTACCAACAGTCGTCCGGTTCGTTCAAAAAACGAACTCGGTTCTGATTTCTTTAAAATGTGGAAGACGATTGAAAGCTAAAAACCAAAGTAAATACACGACAATATATAGTGGAAACCCCGTGAATTGGGGTGAAAACCACTCGACTAAGAGCTGATTATGCTCTTAGCCTGCTCACTAAAGAAATGAATTAAAGTTCATATAACACAGGCTAATGAAAATGACGAGGTAAAGAAAGCAAGAATAATCCGGCAGCGTAACAGCCTGTTCTTCTGCATCCAAAGGGTCCTGTCTTTTCCTTCGTCTTGCCCTTTATTTATAGAGTTGCCGGCGAGTGTAATCCACGTCCTGTAACCGCCTCTGACAAGTTTGTTACAGGTTGTTATCGCAGGATGTAAAACGAGGCTGGGACCGATGCGTGGTAAACGTGATCGGGCTCGAAGCGTGATAAACGTGACATGGCCCGAAGCGTGTAACGCGTGAGCCTGTAACCGTTTTATAACTGTTCGGACCGAACCCCGGAGCCAGCTGGCAAATAACGCTTATTTTTACTAAGGTTATCTTCGGTCCTTTGTGTTGAACATCGGGCTGCTCATTCTAAAGGTGTAAATGGGCTGTAAGTGTTCGTTTTGATTATTTAAGTTGGCCCAACTATTATCGGGCCTTACCCATTACAGGGTACCCGGTCCCAGAGTTCTCATCACTAGCCCATCGGACTTGATTGCCAATCGCAGAGGTGATACAAGGCCGATCACATGATGTTTATACAGTCATGATAACCGGGGACCGTACCTGTAGATAGTGAGAGTCCAGGGGACCGATCTTTGCCTTAGAGCAGGGGTAGATTATGCTTAAAATTTACTAACATCGCTTTAAATTATATTTTTCCCTTGATACTCTTTAAATATCAATATCCTAGCCCGCGCCTCTTCATATTCGAGAGTTCAAAAGGCGTGATGAGTACAGTCCGTTCTGTCACAGTTGTGGACAGTATTACGTGGCAGCGCACCATTGATTGGGAGATTAATATTTAAATCGGGGTTCTGGGCACTGTTTATTCTCATCGTCATTCTCGTGAGAAAAAACTTGCAGTCAAGCTCTGTGCCTTCAACCGCTGTTTCGCCAAACCGCCTCTCAATCTTTTCTTTCTAAGGTAACCGCTTATGGCTCCTCATAAAACGCGTTATCCCTCTATGTCTTAGTTAGACATTGAGGAATTTAGGTCTAGGTTTTCAATCCCGGCGCATTACTCTATCTGGAAGGGACGGGAAGATGTTCCATGTTTCCTTCCGGCGGAGATGAATGTGCCGGCGTCCGCTATTCCAGTAAGCTACGCCTCTTTAAGGTGCGGGCTTCGTTTTCCGCTACACCCTTTTGTAGCGGCCGTGCTTAAGGAGATCCACTGCCCCACTTTTGCGTTATTCCCGGGCAGTTATGTATATATTATAGCGTTTATCTTTTATTGTCACCAACAGCGTCGGGCCCCAACCTTAGAACATTTCTTTAANCCGGGTGGAAAAAGGGGTAGCGCCTAAGTACCCACCCGGGGAAGGGATGCATATGGCCCGTCGAGTCATCCAACAGCTAACGGTTGGCTTGGGCGGGACATGCACCGAGCATGTTAATCTCGGCAACAGAAAAGTTAATGAATGATGGAAATGAT
The DNA here is from genome assembly GCA_009725065.1 of Utricularia reniformis. Classification (NCBI taxonomy): domain Eukaryota; kingdom Viridiplantae; phylum Streptophyta; class Magnoliopsida; order Lamiales; family Lentibulariaceae; genus Utricularia; species Utricularia reniformis. The sequence goes on from RWGZ01001036.1 coordinate 152,799, forward strand.
AAGGGTAAAAGAAGAGGGAAATAAGAAAACGGTTAAGTGAAATGGTTCATGTGTGTGTGTATGATGTACCTAAGAAGTAAGAAAGATAATGTGTAGTGTGTGTGAAGTTTCCTTTAATAGATTGTGACCGCTTTACAGATTTTGTAGGCGACGCATGTGAGATATGATAGGGACGGGGAAGGAGGTCGTCGGTTGTCCGGTGATAGAGTCCGATCCTTCAGAGAACACTCTAAATTATGCAGTCGTACTTTAACGTTTTGAACTATGTTTTAAATTGCTTTCGAATATTTCCGTTTTCATTATCATGTTTTAACAAAACAACTAGGCCCAAATTACGGTCGTTACACGTTCCCGTGGAGAAGGTTCTCCCCGGTCCTCCGCTTAAGCCGAACGTCTCCCTGCAGCCGGTCCCCTTGGGAAAAGGAAAGAGGGTGGCCGAAGCAGAGCCTCCGCAGGAGCTGAAGAGGCTAAAGAAGGGAGGTCACGCTCCGGTCCCCAACAAGGGGATCGTTTTGAAGGAACCTAGGCAGGGCCCGAAGACCAACTCCGATTGGGGAGTTGCTTTGGATCTGCTGAGCAGGTTTAGCAAGGGGAGGAAGTTGTCCTCCTGGCGGAGTGCCTGCGTGAAGGACTTCCGCCTTTTTGGGGAGCAGAACCCAGATAACGTCCAAGCGGATGTATCTGCAGAAGATATCATGGAAAGCTACCTTGACCTCACATCTAAGGTAATTCTTAGTTAACTTGGAGGCCCGAAGCTTTATCCTTAACCATGTATTGTGTTTTGTAGATGTTGAGGAAAGCTTTTACAACGGCCATCACTATGGAGAAATACCAAGGTGATGGCGTTGTATCCCAAAAAGTACAAGAGCAACTTGACCTTGCGAAAAGGCAAGTTGATATCAAGCATAGGGAATTGGTCACGGTGCGGGAGGACCGTGACCGATTGGACAATGAGCTGCTAAGAGTCGGGACGGAGGTCTCGCTCTTAGCAGATAAAGTCACTGAGCTAGAGAAGGTGGGGGAAGTAGCTCAGGGACGAATAAACGACCTGGAGGCTCAGCTGCGGACCAAAGATGAGGAAATTAACTAAGTCCAAGGTCGGGCCCAGGAGAAGAGGAACAAACTGAACGAGCTTCTCCTTCGGGCCCAAGAGGAAAAAGCGGCCTTGGATGAGGAGTTGACGAGGGCCCGCACTTCGTCTGAAGGTTCGGTTCGGGAGGCGGTCTTGGGGTTCGCTCAGTCCCCATTGTTGTTCACTTTAGCGGACAACATACACGGGGTTTACACTGCGAAGTATCTGGATAACATGCGAGAGCAGGTTATCCAGACGTTCGGGCTTTCCCCTTCGGACGAGCGATGGAGGATGATCGAGCCACTAGAGAAGGACGGCAAGTTTCAGGTTATTCCAACTTTGGAAGAGCCTGTACTGGGGGAGGATCCTTTCTTTTATCTCTTTGAAGAGATGGAGAAAGCGGTCAACCAGAAGGTGGCTGATCAAGAAGAAGAGTTGAAACGGCTCACCGAACAGACCGAACCCCAGGAGCCCGAAGCTGAGGATCAAGAGGAGGGGCAGATTACTTAGGAATTACTTTGTATCTGCCATTCCTTTGATTTATATAAAATTTTTCCTCCCTTTTCTTTCAGCTTTAGTTGTTTTAATTACCAGAATGAACTGATATAACCAACTTCGGAATAAACTAACAAGTTTTAATTTCAACGAAGTAGTTCATCTTAACTTCATAATAAACTAACAAGTATAAGATCGGGGACACTTATAGGTTGTCAACCATCGGTCCCAAACGTTATATTTAGTTTATTTACGTCAAATTTGATTGGATCGGTCGTTTTACATGGTGTATGGGTCACTCTTATTCCGTCCTTGGAATCATTACGTAATTGAGTAGGCGTGGTTTGCGTTAGTTATGAGTTTTTGTAGGCTTTCGCCGAACCTTGGTTCTATTAAAGTCCTTAGGTTTTACCGGTTAAGCTTGGCTCATAAAATGTCTTAAGTGAGGACCGATCTTATGTTTCGATATGCTGACTATCATTCCTTTCGTTGTAGCAAATTTCGCAGGTACAAAAGGCCATCCCTAAAGACTGAATGCCGTTGGAGGGAATATCTTAGTTCGTAATGAGTTCTGGGAGAATCACAACTCATCCATGGGGCTGGGCAAGTGCAGGAGCATATGACTCGTCAGAGCGGTCACTGCAACTTGGGAACCTTGCGGACAAGAAGCTTCGGTCACCAGTCCAGATTCGTCCTAAGTTTACACAACCCCAAGATCGGTCCATCATTCTATTAGAAATAGAGAACTTTTGTACTTACTAGATTGCCATTTACGTTTAATGGAATGTCTTTTATTGAGTCACACATTAATCGAAAAATCATAAGAAGTATCGCCTTAAATTCATGACATTCCAAGTTCGGGGGACCTCTATACCATCCAATGTTTCTAGTTTATACGCACCTGACTCCAATTTTGCCGATATACGATATGGTCCTTCCCAATTTCTATCCAGCTTTCCAACATTCCTCTGCACCTTAATGCTTCTGAGGACAAGGTCGCCTTCAAAGAATTCACTTGGGAGGACCCGTTTGTTATGGGCCCGTTCCATATTTTTTTGGTAAGCACGCATCCGTGCATAAACTGCATCTCTTTTTTCTCCAACCATCTCGAGGTCCAATAATCTCCTTTCACACCCCCAAAGTCTTCTAACTTGGTTTTTAATCCCTTCAGGATAACTTTGTTAGATACCTCCGTAAGTCCATTGGTTTGGGGATGGGCTACTGATGAGAAATGCTGCATGATGCCCAATTTGGTACATAAATCTCGTACGCTTCTTCCTCGGAACTGAGTCCCATTGTCAGATATGAGCGCTCGGGGAGCCCGGAAGCGGCTCACAATATTTCGCCAGATAAAGTGCTTGACCACTTTTTCCGAGATGATGGCTACAGCTTCTGCCTCGATCCACTTCGAATAATATTCCACCGCAACTATGCAAAACTTTCTTTGCCCTATGGACAGAGGAAAAGGTCCGAGGATGTCGATCCCCCACCTGTCAAACGGACAAGGTTGTGGGGTGATCGATAAAGGAGTCACAGGTAATTGCGGAAGTGGTGCGTGGTACTGGCATATTGCACAACGCTTAGTGTATTGCTTGGCATCAGCAAGCAATGTTGGCCAAAAATACCCGGCTCTGATAATGCCTTGGTATAAGGATCGGGCCCCCGAATGGATGCCGCAAATACCTTCATGAACATAAATCATGACGGCTTCGGCCTCAATAGGAGATAAACAACGCAGAAGCGGGCCCTCAAAGCTTTTTTTTAAACAAGCGTCCGTCAACTAAAGTGAATCGTTTAGCTCGGGCCTCTATCTTTCTGCCTTCAGATTTATCTCCAGGGAGATATCCGTTTGAGAGATATTTGATAAAGGAGTCCATCCAATTGGGTTCTCCTGGAGATTGCGTATCATCAATATTCAAGCCCTGGAGTTCGTGACATAGAGCCCCAATTTCTTCAATAGAATGTTCGGTCACTGAGATCTCGACCGAAGGTCGGTCCTGGATGTGGACCAAAACAGTACTTGGCTCAATGTCAGGTATGCCCGAAGCCATTCTGGCCAGTGCGTCGGCAACCTTGTTCTGCTCTCGTGGCACATGGTCTAGCGAGAACTTACTGAACTTCTTAGATAGCTCCAGAACTTTAGCGCAATATAATTTCATCATTGAATCATGAGTTTCGAATCTCCCTGCGAATTGTTCGACTACTAACTTTGAGTCTGAGAACATTCGCACTCTGCTAACTCCCATTTTGCGAGCAAGGGCCATTCCAGATAATACTGCCTCATATTCCACCACGTTATTTGTTCCAGCAAAGGAGAATTTAACTGCGGAATGAATAAGGTCACCTTGTATAGTATTTAAGGTAATGCCCGCTCCTCTTCCTCCGAAGGTTGATCCATCTACGTGGATTGTCCATCGATCATGCTCTTGGTTGATATAAATGGCCGATCGGGTCATTTCAACCACAAAATCGGCGAGAACCTGAGCCTTGATTGCCCTTCGGGGCAAGAATTCCAGGTACATAGCACTGAGTTTAATCGCCCATTTAGCCAATCTCTCATTCAAATCCTTTTGCTTAAGCAGCACTTTCAGAGGTTGATCCGTGTAAACATAGACCTTTCGTCCTTCGAAATAATGCTTCAGCTTGGACACAGCTTTTTTCAAAGCTAGCATGAATTTTTCCAAGGTGGAGTACCTGGTTTCAGCAGATACCAGAGAGTGGCTGACATAATAGACAGGTCTGTGAATATCGTCACGTATGGTGACTAGAGCTGCGCTGACGGCAACTTCGGATACCGCAAGATATAGTCCCAAAGGTTCGTCGCAAGTCGGACTTACCATCACCGGGGGAGTGCTTAAATAAGTCTTCAGCTCAGAGAAGGCCTGACCGCATTCTTCGGTCCAATCCATATGGCTAGCTTTTCTTAGCACTCTGAAAAAGGGTAAGGCCCGATCTGTGGACTTCGAAATAAACCTGCTCAATGCGGCTAGTCGGCCAGTGAGCCTTTGAAACTCTCTCTTATTTCTCGGAGGTTGCATATCAATGATAGCTTGTACCTTTTCAGGATTAACCTCTATGCCTTTCTCTGAAACATAATATCCTAAAAATTTTCCACTTCGGATCCCGAAGCAGCATTTGTTCGGATTTAGTTTAAGCTTATATTTTCGGCATACTTCGAAACAACGAGACAAATAAGAAAGGTGGTCTTCATCATTCATAGATTTAACAATCATATCGTCAACATACACTTCCATGATGTGGCCAATTAATTCTCTAAAGATTCTGTTGACCAACCTCTGGTATGTTGCTCCAGCATTTTTGAGACCAAATGGCATAACCACATAGCAATAAACCCCATCTTCGGTCATGAATGATGATTTCTTCCGATCTTCCTCAGCCATGAAGATCTGGTGATATCCAGAATAAGCATCCATGGTACTCATCATGGTGCTTCCAGCAACAGCATCCACCAGTCGATCGATGTGCGGCAGAGAGAAAGGATCCGATTCACAACTTTTGTTTACATCGGTAAAATCGATGCACATTCGCCATTTCCCGTCCGGCTTGGAAACCACTACTGGGTTTGCAACCCATTCAGTATAGTGGATTTCTAGGATAAATCCTGACCGCAATAACTTTTTCACTTCGGCCCGGATGATCTCAATTTTTTCAGGAGAGTAAAGTCTCCTTTTCTGCCTGACAGGCTTCGTTCCGGGCTCAGTATTATCCGATGTTCACTATCGGATCGGTCAATCCCCGGTACATCATCCGGGGTCCAGGCAAATATATCCACGTGGCTTATCAGCAGGTGGATCAGTTCTCTTTCGAAGTCAGGTGCTAAATGAGACCCGATGCGAGTCGTCTTGGTTGAGTCATCCTCAACCAGATTAATCAGTTTGAACCCTACGGGTTCCATCGCTTGCCTCGGGTGCGGAAGCTCTTCCAGCAAATCCACCCGAGCTTTCTTCATGGGTGCCAACGTTCGGCACGAGCTCAAGTAGCATTGTCTAGCTACTTTATGGTCCCCCTTAACAGAAATAACTCCATGGATGGAGGGGAACTTGAGCATCATATGATAAGTAGAAGGGACCGCCTCGAACTTGCTTAGGCCGGTCCGTCCAATAATGGCGTTGTAAGCCAAGTCGACTTCAACGATAATGAATTCCAAATCTTCAGATCGGTCCTTGGATGGCTCTCCAAGGGTAACGGGGAATAACATCTTCCCACAAGGAATAACACTTCTTTGGTCGAACGACCAAAGAGTTATGTTGGCGATTGGCAGATCATGAGCGACTGCTCCGAACATTTCGGCGACTTCGCGCTTCATCAGATTGCACGAAGCCCCAGTGTCCACCAGAATTCTGTGGACACGACGATTCCCGATGACCCCTGTAATGGTGAGGGGGTCGTCACAGGGATCAATGATCCCCTCCTGATCATTCGGGGTGAAGGTGATATCCTCTCTGAAGACGGAGGACCGATCCATGGGATCATACTTTAGAAGCGCCACAGATTCGGAGCTCTCAGCAAAATCTCCGCGCGCCGTTCTCTTTTGGTCCCGGACCGACTCATTTATTCTCAAACCGCCGGAGATAACATAAATATCTCCGGCCACTTCTCTAGGTGCCGCCTCATTTCCAGAAGGTTGGGCACCATTTTCAGAAGGTGGGGGAGCAGCATGCTCCTATCTCCCACCTTCATTCTGCGGGGCTCTGCCGCCACGACCCCGCCATCTTCTCCTTCGGCCCTGACCACGGTTCTCACGACCGTGTTGGCCTCTTTCTTGCTCTGGCGGAGGAGACCTTCGGTCCTCCGTCCGATCATTATAGTTTCGGGGATGTCCCCGATTATCTCTTCCACGCGGCCTGTGATGATCGTCACCTTGATGGCCCCTTCGGGGGGATTCCGCTCTTTTGCCCTTCTGACCGTTTCGGTAGAGCTTTTCTTTACCCATTGCCTCTACCCTCTCTTTCAGCAACGGGCACTTCAAGGTTGGATGATCGCGATTATGATGAAGCTCGCAATACACCCGGTTGTCCTCCTGCTTCGAGGGGACATCTTTTTCACTCACAGCCGCTATTTCTCGCGACTGTTTCTTCGGGTAGGAAAGTCGATGATCACCTGCGGGCTCAGAATTCCCGCTAGGCTTCCGATAACCCAGGCCCAGCGCTTCGTCTACCTAAATATATTTGTTGATTTTCTGAAGTAGTTTTCCCAAGGTAGATGGTGGGCTCTTCACCAAACTGGCCGAAAGGCCGCACGTTCCTAAGACCTGCTGTAGAATATCAATTTTGTCCCGAAGCTCAAGCTTGATGCCTCAGGCGGTCCTGTTGAATTTCTCCATAAAGGACCGAAGACTCATTTTCGCCGGAATATATTTTAACTGGTATAGTTCCTGCCTGCTTCGGAGCGGTCCTACATTTGGAGCGAACTGCTCAGAGAAAGCCAAAATAAACCCACCATACGACTGTATGGATCGGGCCGGCAAATTTTTGAACCAGGTTCGGGCATCGCCTTGCAATCCTGCCGCGAAGATGCGGCACTTCAGTGAATCCGAGGCACGAACCGTTCCCATACGTAACTCAAAATCAGCGACGTGATCAATAGCATCACCGTCGCCTCGGAATGTCGGCAACCCCTCGGGGTTGCGATAATGTCGATCTGGGACCGCTGCCCAGATTTCTTCTGAAAAGGGGAGCATCAAATCTCCCAAGGCGGCTGATACGCCTTCAGATTGCTGGGATGACGCTTGGACAGCATGTAAATTATGCCACCAATCGTCATCCTTACTTCGCCTGATAGGGGCCTCCATGGCCCTGTTAAATAAGCCAGGATTGCGTCCCAGATTCGGTTCGCAATCCTTCAACGCACGCATACTCTCCAACTCCCTGGTGAGCTAATCTATCCGTCGCTGCATCTGCTCCTGGTCATTTCCAGGAGCGGGAGTTAGAGCTCTGGCTGGAGGGGGAGGAGTAGATCGATATCTAGGCCTCCTTGTGTTGACGCCACGCCTGAAGGCTTCTTCCTCATTAGTGCTGCGTTCGTCGGGATCACTTTCATACCCTCTGTTTCTGGGAACCGGGCTTGAGAAAGCCGGTGGTTCCGCTCCACTTTTCTCCATCGTAATTTCCAGTACCACCTTCCTTACGACAGCCTCCAAATCCTGCAATGTGATTGTTGGTGCTGGAAGACTGTCGAGAAGCACGTCACTATCATTCGTCGGAGTTGCAGTTGCCATGCCTTTGATTATCCTATCCCAGGTAGAAAACTCAAATGGGATTAGAAAAAATCGTCCCCACGGACGGCGCCAAACTGTTATGGTCCTTTTTTAGGGGGAACCAACAGTCGTCCGGATCGTTCAATAAACGAACTCGGTTCTAATTTCTTTAAAATGTGGAAGACGATTGAAAGCTAAAAACCAAAGTAAATACACGACAATATATAGTGGAAACCCCGTGAATTGGGGTGAAAACCACTCGACTAAGAGCTGATTATGCTCTTAGCCTGCTCACTAAAGAAATGAATCAAAGTTCATATAACACAGACTAATGAAAATGACGAGGTAAAGAAAGCAAGAAGAATCCGGCAGCGTAACAGCCTGTTCTTCTGCATCCAAAGGGTCCTGTCTTTTCCTTCGTCTTGCCCTGTATTTATAGAGTTGCCGGCGAGTATAATCCACGTCCTGTAACCGCCTCTGACAAGTTTGTTAGAGGTTGTTATCGCAGGATGTAAAACGAGGCTGGGACCGATGCGTGGTCTGCGTGATCGGGCCCGAAGCGTGACGAAGCGTGGAACGCTTGAGCCTGTAACCGTTTTATAACTGTTCGGACCGAACCCCGGAGCCAGCTGGCAGATAACGCTTATTTTTACTAAGGTTACCTTCGGTCCTCTGTGTTGAACATCGGGCCGCCCTTCCTAAAGGTGTAAATGGGCTGTAAGTGTTCGTTTTGATTATTTAAGTTGGTCCAACTGTTATCGGGCCTTACCCATTACAGGGTACCCGGTCCCAGAGTTCACATAACCTGATGAAGGGAATGTTAAGTTCCAAAGAGGAAAAGATACGTACGAAGAGAGCAGAACGAATCCGGGTGGAAAAAGGGGTAGCGCCTAAGTACCCACCCGGGAAAGGAAAGCATATGGCCCGTCGAGTCATCCAACAGCTAACGGTTGGCTTGGGCGGGACATGCACCGAGCATATTAATCTCGGCAACAGTAAAGTTAATGAATGATAGAAATGATAAGGGTAAAAGAAGAGGGAAATAAGAAAACGGTTAAGTGGAATGAATCACGTGTGCGTGTACGGTGTAACTAAGAAGTGAAAAGATAATGCGTTGTGTGTGTGAAGTTTCCTTTAATAGATTGTGACCGCTTTACAGATTTTGTAGGCGACGCAGACGAGATATGATAGGGATCGGGGAAGGAGGTCGTCAGTTGTCCGGTGATAGAGTCCGGTCCCTTTGGAGAATACTCTAAATTATGCTGTCCAATTTTCATGTTTTGAACTATGTTTTAAATTTGAATTCGAATGTTTCCGTTTTAATTATCATGTTTTAACAAAACAACTAGGCCCAAATTAGGGTCGTTACAAATGGTATCAGAGTGTAACATCGTATCTAAACCGGTAACGGTGCGATCCTACGTAGAAGAGTCTAGGAAACTCGTAGGAGGACAACCGACCATAGGAAGGGATGGGCATGGAATGTAACGGATGACATGAATAGGCGTAACATATAACGAAAGTTTAATGTAGGAATGGCGCCTAGAACGAGAGCGCATGGAAACCGGGAAGAGGATAGCAACGCATCAGAACAGGCACCGGCGATAGAGACTCTGGTTGAGGATTCATCGACGCCTCTCACGTTTAGCCAGGAAAGTCTCAGGGACCTATTCCAGACCATGGCAAGTTCCCTAGTTAGCGCAATAAGACAGGGACCGACGGAGAGGGGAAACTCCGTGCAAATGGAACCAAGGGCAAGGCCCGAAAAGGGTAGGATGTACTACAACGAGGTATTAAAGAAGGCTGGGATGACCAGCATCACGGGAGACATGATGGGGGATGCGGAAGCGTGGATTGTCCGCCTTGAGGAGAAGTTCGAACTGATCGAAGCCCCAGAGGAGCTTAGGGCAGGATTGGCCCCACTATGGTTCGATGGTAGTACCGCCCGATGGTGGGGGAGTGTGTCGGCCGCATTACTGAAGGATGGGCCTATCTCTTGGGCAAAGTTTAAGAATGCGTTCTTGGACTACTACGTGCCGAAAGGACTTAAGAAAGATAAGAGGGCCGAGTTGGACAGATTGACTCAAGGAAACCTCTCCATTTTGGAATACATGCAAGATTTCATTGAGCTAGGCAGGTACGCCCCCGAGATCATGGGAGTGAATAGGAAAAGATGCACCGCTTCACGGAAGGGCTGAATGAAAAAGTGAAACTGACTATGTATGGCCGCGACGATGAGAAATTTTCTAGTTTGGTGGCGGCCGTAGTCCGAGTTGATGGAGGGTTACGGAGAATGGATAAGGAACGCACTAGAAACTCTACAAGGAACGAAGTTCAAGGACGGGGAGANTTGGATGATCGCGATTATGATGAAGCTCGCAATACACCCGGTTATCCTCCTGCTTCTGGGGGACATCTTTTTCATTCACAGCCGCTACTTCCCGCGACTGTTTCTTCGGGTAGGAAACCCGATGATCACCTGCGGGCTCAGAATTCCCGCTAGGCTTCCGATAACCCAGCCCCAGCGCTTCATCTACCTTAATATATTTGTTGATTTTCTGAAGCAGTTTCCCCAAGGTGGATGGTGGGCTCTTCACCAAACTGGCCGAAAGGCCGCACGGTCCTAAGACCTGCTGTAGAATATCAATTTTATCCCGAAGCTCGAGCTTGATGCCTCGGGCGGTCCTGTTGAATTTCTCCATAAAGGACCGAAAACTCATTTTCGCCGGAATATATTTTAGCTGGTATAGTTCCTGCCTACTTCGGGGCAGTCCTACATTTGGAGCGAATTGCTCAAAGAAAGCCAAAATAAATCCGCCATACGACTGTATGGATCGGGCCGGCAGATTTTTGAACCAGGTTCCGGCATCGCCTTGCAATCCTGCCGCGAAGATGCGGCACTTCAGTGAATCCGAGGCCCGAACTGTTCCCATCCTTAACTCAAAATCAGCGACGTGATCAATAGGATCACCATCGCCTCGGAATGTCGGCAACCCCTCGGGGTTGCGATAATGTCGATCTGGGACCGCTGCCCAGATTTCTTCTGAAAAGGGGAGCATCAAATCTCCCAAGGCGGCTGATACGCCTTCAGATTGCTGGGATGACGCTTGGACAGCATGTAGATTATGCCACCAATCGTCATCCTTACTTCGCCTGATAGGAGCCTCCATGGCCCTGTTAAATATGCCACGATTGCGTCCCAGATTAGGTTCGCAATCCTTCAGTGCACGCATACTCTCCAACTCCCTGGTGAGCTCATCTATTCGTCGCTGCATCTGCTCCTGTTCATTTCCAGGAGCGGGAATTAGAGCTCTGGCCGGAGGGGGAGGAGTAGATCGATATCCAGGCCTCTTTGTATTGATGCCACGCCTGAAGGTTTCTTCCTCATTAGTGCTGCGTTCGTCGGGATCACTTTCATATCCTCTGTTTCTGGGAACAGGGCTTGAGATAGCCGGTGGTTCTGTTCCACTTTTCTCCGCCGTAATTTCCAGTACCACCATCCTTACGACAGCCTCCAAATCCAGTAATGTGAATGTTGGTGCTGGAAGACTGTCGGGAAGCACGTCACTATCATTTGTCGGAGTTCCAGTTGCCATGCCTTTGATTATCCTATCCCAGGTAGAGAACTCAAATGGGATTAGAGAAAATCGTCCCCACGGACGGCGCCAAACTGTTATGGTCCCTTTTTAGGGGGTACCAACAGTCGTCCGGTTCGTTCAACAAACGAACTCGGTTCTGATTTCTTTAAAATGTGGAAGACGATTAAAAGCTAAAAATCAAAATAAATGCACAGCAATATATAGTGGAAACCCCGTGAACTGGGGTGAAAACCACTCGACTAAGTGCTGATTATGCTCTTAGCCTGCTCACTGAAGAAAATAAATCAAAGTTCATACAAAACAGGATAATGAAAATGACGAGGTAAAGAAAGCGAGAAGAATCCGGCAGAGTAACAGCCTGTTCTTCCGCGTCCAAAGGGTCCTGTCTTTTCCTTCGTCTTGCCATGTATTTATAGAGTTGCCGGCGAGTGTAGTCCACGTCCTGTAACCGCCTCTGACAAGTTTGTTAGAGGTTGTTATCGCAGGATGTAAAACGAGGCTGGGACCGATGCGTGGTCTGCGTGATCGGGCCCGAAGCATGATAAACGTGACAGGGACCGAGGCATGGAACGCGTGAGCCTGTAACCGTTTTGTAACTGTTCGGACCGAACCCCGGAGCCAGCTGGCAGATAACGCTATTATTTACTAAGGTTATCTTCGGTCCTCTGTGTTGAACATCGGGCCGCTCTTCCTAAGGGTGTAAGTGGGCTGTAAGTGTTCGTTTTGATTATTTAAGTCGGCCCAACTGTTATCGGGCCTTACCCATTACAGGGTACCCGGTCCTAGAGTTCCCATCAAGGTCATTTGACAACAAGTAATAATAGGGGTGTACGAGCTTTTAATCCCCGGACACCGCCACCACTATTTGACAATCCAATTTCAGTACCGTGAATGGACCACCGTTTGGTCAAAATGTCTGACTTTGGCATCCTCATTTTGGGGGGGTAAATGCCCCGGGTTTTATGCCCAACATACCTCAAAGCTCGTTTGGAGCTGGGATGGCTCCTGTACCATTCGACGTCCATGGAACGTCGTACAGAGATACGCTGGCCTGGGCACTAGCTCGATCGGACCACTCTAGATTAGTCATCCACTTTGTAGTTCTAAAAAGAGAAAATTATGGAGAATGGGTACATGCCATGAAAATGGCATTGCGAACTAAAAGAAAACTGTGATTTATTGACTGGAGTATAGCCAAACCACATCCTGGGGTCGGACTCAGTGAGGAATGGATCACCATTAATTCACTCATTGTTTAGTGGATTCTGAAATTCGATCCACGTTTCCTTTATCAATTTCGCTAAACTACTTTGGGAAGAGTTGTACCAGCGCTACTCTATGGGGAACGTGTCAAGGATCCATGAACTAAAAGGAGAACTAGCTGCCTGTAGACAACGTGGGGATAATGTCATCGATTACTTTGGTAAACTAAGAAGGCTATGGTGTGAACTATCCACCTATGAGGATGGTTTTGTTTGTTGTTGTAAACAAGCATCTTGTGAGTCAGTGAAACATTTTCTGTGAAGACAAGAAAATGAGAGAGTTCACCAATTTATCCTTGGATTAGATGATGGAATCTACGATACAACATGATCGAACATCCTCAGCTGTGAAAACTTGACATCGTTGAATCAAGTGTACTCCAAAATTATTCTGGAGGAACGTCATAAAGCAGTAGTCTAAGGCAAGGATGAAAGGTGATAAACTGTTAGCTTTGCTACCCATACTGATGCAGTGGAAAGACATGCAAAAAGTGTGTGTGTGGCTTGTGATGCGCAAGGTCACACAATAGTGTCATGTTTTGCAGTTCATGGGTACCCCGACAGGTGGGGAGATAGACCAAAAGTTGGAATCAAAAACTCTGCAGTAGTCCTCACTTACATGGGATCCAAGGGTCGAGGTGGAGTTCGCGGTTGACATTCCCATGGTCGACAGTTGACCAGTGTAAAAGCGCCGACTGCAAACTCTGCAACTGTCCCCACCTCTGGAGACCGTTGCACACCTTGTGTAACAACCGTAAACCAGCCCTAACTTTTTCAATGCGCAGGCGACATTAAAATGAGCATTTTAATTAAAACATAATTCGAAACCGGAAATACCATCGTTTTTCAAAACACAACTAAGTGATAACAACCAAAACGAAAACAAAAAGGCAACTCGTACAGCGGACGATCAACGACCTCAGTTCCAACGTCACTTAAGTCTCCGGTCCTCCCCCTACAAAATCTGTAAAACGGTCATAGTCTATTAAAAGAAACTTCTGTATAATGCATTGAAGCTCATAAGATTTTATTCATTTTCGTTTCCTTCATTTATTCTACTCATTCACTTATCTTTTCCTCTCCTCTCTATATTCTTTCTCTCTATTCTTTTACGTTCCTACTGTGGTCGGTTTTTACATGCCCGACGACATGTCTCGCCCAAACCAACCGTCAGCTATTAGTTGGCTCGACGAGACTATATGCCTCCCTTCTCCGGATAGGGTTCGGGCGCTACCCAGTCCCACCCGGTTCCGTTCGGCTCTCTAATGCGCACAATGATGTTCCGGGGAACTCAAGTATTCCTTCCTCGGACATGTCCTACCTGTGGCTGACCGTGCTCATGAACACGATGCCGGGTTTGGTGTTCTCACCTCGCCCTGAGTTTTCTGTTTTTAATTCACGCTCCTTTCTGTGTAATTTAGTGTTCACTAAATCTCTAATCGTGAACCTTCTTTTAATCTACTATGTTCGCTCCGCTTACCTGGTCGTTCTATCGTAACAATTCGGCCCAAATCCGCGACAATTCTGCAAGTCGATCTCAAAATCGCGATAATTCACACTTCAGCCCCAAATCCGCGACAATTTACATGCAGCCCTTGACTTTCGCGATAATCCACACTTCAGCCACAAATCCGCGACAATTTACACACAATCCTTCATTTTCGCGATAATTTAAGCTTTAGCACGATTTCGCGATAATTTTGCATGTGAGTTCAANGTTCTATCGTAACAATTCGGCCCAAATCCGCGACAATTCTGCAAGTCGATCTCAAAATCGCGATAATTCACACTTCAGCCCCAAATCCGCGACAATTTACATGCAGCCCTTGATTTTCGCGATAATCCACACTTCAGCCACAAATCCGCGACACTTTACACACAATCCTTCATTTTCGCGATAATTTAAGCTTTAGCACGATTTCGCGATAATTTTGCATGTGAGTTCAAAAATCGCGACAATTTCCTTCATGGTCCAATTTTTCGCGATAAAACTACAGTGAACCTGATTTCCGCGATAATATTCGTCTTTCACCCAGTTTTCGCGATAATTTCCTCATTCGGCTTGATTTTCGCGATAATTTCCTCTTTACTCCAATTTCCGCGATAATTCCAATTTCTCTCGAATTTCCTACGTTTTTTGTGCCAAATGACCCCTTCTCTTCCCATTCCACTCCTATTTATAGGTTTCTAACTTGTCCAAATGACCCTTTTGCCCCTCCTTCCTCATTTCTCTCTTCTTATCTTAATTTACTAAATTACCCCTCATTTCATGTTTTTAAAAAGAATTCATGTGGTTCTAACCTGTCTGGATTCCGTTTGTGCCGTCTTTTCCGGGTCATTACAGGTATGGCCCAAGTAAGGGTGTCAATTGATTGGCAAAATCATGTAATCCAGTCCAACCCATCCATTCCGATCGGATTTAGATTGTAATATTTTGATTTGGATTGGATATGGATTATAAGCTAATGATCCATTTTGAATTTGGGACGAATATGGTTTATTTTCTAATATCTAATTCAACTCATTTAAACAAAAAATTCAAATAATTATATAATATTACAAAATTAATATGATCCTTTAACCAAACTCATCAATAAAGCTCATTTATAACCAAATTAGATTTACGTATGAACCAAGTGTCGTTAGGGTTCTTCAATATTTTTAAGTCCCTTATATTATAATGACATTATAGAGTAAAATATTGTAATATAAGAATAGCGATGGTTACGTTGTAAGGACCGGACTTGGCTTACAACGTAATCATTGGAAGGACCGGACTCTGTAAGTTTGAGGCGATACCTTCAATGTATCATATCATGTTGCTCAAGTTCCTCTCTCAAAAAGGAGTTGTATCTGTAAAAGATGACCAAATTGTAGCAAAACAATGCTACATGACTTTGTGCCGTACTTTGACACAAATGATGAAGGCTCGAGTGCATTTTTTGGAAGAACCACCCCACTCGCGGCAAGCAATGGAGCCCATCGGGCTCAAACTTATTAATTTGGTTGAGGAAGACTAAAAAAAACTACATGCATCGGGGTCAATTTGGCCCCTTCTTTTGAAGAACAACTCATCTACCTACTGAGAAGCCATTTGGATCGATGATGTTCCAGGCATTGAACGATAAGTGAGCAAACATTGGATTAACACCGCTCTCGAAGCTAAACCCGTTCGGAAGAAGAGGAGACGATATTCTCCTAAAAAAGTTGAAATGATCCAAACAGAGGTGAAAAACATGCAACATGTTGGGTTTATTAGGGAAGTTCACTACACTAAATGGGTAGCAAATCTTTTAGTTGTGTCCAATGCAGACGGGAAATAGAGAATGTGCATCGATTTTACCGACGTCAATAAAAGCTGTGGATTTGACTCATTCCCGTTGTCATGCCCCCTACTACATATAATCCAATTTATTATCTTAATTTATTACACCTAATTCTCCTAATACGAAGGAATGATGTTGTGCCCTAAAATTTAGAACACAAGGCTCTACATAAAACTCGTCGATAAAAATAATTATTATTTTATACACAGCGGAAGCTAATTTACATAATCATATACTAATTCACTAGTTTATTTACAACATATAACCGAACCAACGCTCTTACAAACAAACTAGGAAAACTGCTACATTCCGATATGATCTTGGCAGCGTCTATTCTACTGTTCGTATTCATTACATGTTTAACAATTGTTCATTGAGTGGTCCTGAGAGTGATGATAAAAAAACAAGCAGTATAGTAATGCAACATATATCATCATATAAACATGAAACATAACACATAAATATGAGCATAAACATAAACACATAATTTGAAGACTGTTGCTCTTATCATGTTCAATTTACCAGCATAACAGTNTCGGCGCCTCTACCAAGTCGAATTTCTCCTCCAGTCGAATCATCCATGCCTCTGCATCTTCCGCCTTACCCCCTGAGAAGCTGCTCATTCCTGCTTTCTTCAGTGCTTCGTTGTAGTACATGCGACTCTTCTCTCTTACGGGTCCCCGGGTGTCGTCTAAACTGTCCGTCCCCCTTCCCTGACTTTGCATCACTGTGTTCACCAATGTCGTAGCCATGGTTTGGAATATGTCCCTCAAATTATCCTGGCTGATGGTGGTAGGGGTGGTCGAGTCAACGATTGGGGTTTCAGGTGTCGGTGCTTGTTCTGACTCCTCACTTGGTGTTCCTTGGTTGGCACGTGTTCTCGTTCTTGGCGCCATCCTGAAAATCGCTTGTTAGTTCCTTACCCAACTATTCGCGCTCTTCTATGTCTAGTTATCTTTCTATTGCCTATGGTCGATCGTCCTCTACGGTTTAGGTCACGCTCCTATACTGGCTTTGGATCGTCTCAACACCGATTTAGTGCCGAGAAATGGCTCTGATACCATTTGTAACGACCCGCCTTTCCGCTTGCACGATATTGTCCGCTTTGGACTAGGCTGACCCTAATGACACCCACCTAATCCTCACGGTTTTACTTTTTCCCTAGCCCCCACACTTCCCAGTGGGTCACCCATCCCTGAATTGCTCCAGGCTGAGCACGCTTAACTTTCCAGTTCTAACGTTCCGCTTGCCACTTTGCTAGGGAAAAGGCCTCGTGCAATGGGAGACGAATCACTATACTTAATCTCTGATCGTTCCCCGTTTATAGCCGATGTTGGGATTTGCCTAAGGTGCCCTCTCTTCTCGCACCCCCCGAGGGGACCTCACATTCACCCCTCCTTATGGACTCAGCGTCCTCGCTGAGGTTTGCCCCAACACATCGACTATAACCCGGGTCCTGCTCCGATACCATTTGTAACGACCGTAAACCAGCCCTAACTTTTTCTATGCGCAGGCGACATTAAAATGAGCATTTTAATTAAAACATAATTCGAAACCGGAAATACCATCGTTTTTTCAAAACACAACTAAGTGATAACAACCAAAACGAAAACAAAAAAGGCAACTCGTACAGCGGACGATCGACGACCTCAGTTCCAACGTCACTTAAGTCTCCGGTCCTCCCCCTACAAAATCGGTAAAACGGTCATAGTCTATTAAAAGAAACTTCTGTATAATGCATTGAAGCTCGTAAGATTTTATTCATTTTTATTTCCTTCATTTATTACACTCATTCACTTATCTTTTCCTCTCCTCTCTATATTCTTTCTCTCTATTCTTTTACGTTCCTACTGTGGTCGGTTTTTACATGCCCGACGACATGTCTCGCCCAAACCAACCGTCAGCTATTAGTTGGCTCGACGAGACTATATGCCTCCCTTCTCCGGATAGGGTGCGGGCGCTACCCCGTCCTACCCGGTTCCGTTCGGCTCTGTAATGCGCACAATGTTGTTCCGGGGAACTCAAGTATTCCTTCCTCGGACATGTCCTACCTGTTGCTGACCGTGCTCATGAACACGATGCCGGGTTTGGTGTTCTCACCTCGCCCCGAGTTTTCTGTTTTTAATTCACGCTCCTTTCTGTGTAATTTAGTGTTCACTAAATTTCTAATCGTGAACCTTCTTTTAATCTACTATGTTCGCTCCGCTTACCTGGTCGTTCTATCGTAACAATTCGGCCCAAATCCGCGACAATTCTGCAAGTCGATCTCAAAATCGCGATAATTCACACTTCAGCCCCAAATCCGCGACAATTTACATGCAGCCCTTGACTTTCGCGATAATCCACACTTCAGCCACAAATCCGCGACAATTTACACACAATCCTTCATTTTCGCGATAATTTAAGCTTTAGCACGATTTCGCGATAATTTTGCATGTGAGTTCAANTGTAATGCGCACAATGTTGTTCCGGGGAACTCAAGTATTCCTTCCTCGGACATGTCCTACCTGTTGCTGACCGTGCTCATGAACACGATGCCTGGTTTGGTGTTCTCACCTCGCCCCGAGTTTTCTGTTTTTAATTCACGCTCCTTTCTGTGTAATTTAGTGTTCACTAAATTTCTAATCGTGAACCTTCTTTTAATCTACTATGTTCGCTCCGCTTACCTGGTCGTTCTATCGTAACAATTCGGCCCAAATCCGCGACAATTCTGCAAGTCGATCTCAAAATCGCGATAATTCACACTTCAGCCCCAAATCCGCGACAATTTACATGCAGCCCTTGACTTTCGCGATAATCCACACTTCAGCCCCAAATCCGCGACAATTTACATGCAGCCCTTGACTTTCGCGATAATCCACACTTCAGCCACAAATCCGCGACAATTTACACACAATCCTTCATTTTCGCGATAATTTAAGCATTAGCACGTTTTCGCGATAATTTTGCATGTGAGTTCAAAAATCGCGACAATTTCCTTCATGGTCCAATTTTTCGCGATAAAACTACAGTGAACCTGATTTTCGCGATAACATTCATCTTTCACCCAGTTTTCGCGATAATTTCCTCATTCGGCTTGATTTTCGCGATAATTCCCTCTTTACTCCAATTTCCGCGATAATTCCAATTTCTCTCGAATTTCCTACGTTTTTTGTGCCAAAATCTCTTCTCTTCCCATTCCACTCCTATTTATAGGTTTCTAACTTGTCCAAATGACCCTTTTGCCCCTCCTTCCTCACTTCTCTCTTCTTATCTTAATTTACTAAATTACCCCTCATTTCATGAAGTTTTAACAAGAATTCAAGCGGTTCTAACCTGTCTGGATTCCGTTTGTGCCGTCTTTTCCGGGTCATTACATGAAATGACCCGATCGGCCATTTATCTTAACCAAGAGGATGATCGATGGACGATCCACGTAGATGGATCAACCATCGAGGGAAGAGGAGCGGGCATTACCGTGACAACGGTACAAAGTGATCTTAGTCATTCCGCAGTCAAATTTTCCTTTGCAAGAACAAATAATGTGGTAGAATATGAGGCAGTATTGTCAGGAATGACCTTGGCTCGAAAATGGGAGTTAGCAGAGTGCGAATGTTCTCAGACTCGAAGTTAGTAGTGGAACAATTCGCATGGAGATTTGAGACTCACGATCCGATGAAGATGTTATATTGCGCTAAAGTTCTGGAGTTATCCAAGAATTTCAATGAGTTCTCTCTTGACCATGTGCCACGAGAACAAAACAAGGTTGCCGATGTACTCGCTAGATTGGCTTCGGGCATACCCGACATAGAGCCGAGCACGATTTCGGTCCACATTCAGGACCGACCTTCGGTCGAGATTCCAGTGACCGAACAGTCTATTGAAGAGATCGGGGCTCTATGTCATGAACTCCAATGCTTGAATATTGATGCTCCTGAATCTCCAGGAGAACCCAGTTGGATGGACTCCTTTATTAAATACCTCTCAAACGGATAACTCCCTGAAGATAAGTCCTAAGCCAGGAAAATAGAGGTCCGGGCTAAGAGATTCACCTTAATCGACGGACACAAGTTTAAAAAGAGTTTTGATGGCCCGCTTCTGCGATGTTTATCTCCTATTGAGGCCGAAGCCGTCATGATTTATGTTCATGAAGGGATATGCGGCATCCTTTCAGAAGCCCGATCTTTATACCACCGCATTATTAGAGCCGGGAATTTTTGGCCAACATTGCTTGTTGATGCCAAGCAGTATACCAAACGTTTTGCCATATGCCAGTACTATGCTCCACTCCCCCAATTGCCTGGGGCTCCCCTATCGATTATCCCGTTGTCTTGTCCGTTTGACAGTTGGGGGATCGATATCCTTGGACCTTTTCCTCGGTCCATAGGGCAAAGGAAATTCTGTATTGTAGCTGTGGAATATTACTCGAAATGGATTGAAGCAGAAGCAGTAGCCATCATTTCGGAGAAAGTGGTCAAGCACTTTATATGGCGAAATATTGTGAGCCGCTTCGGGGTTCCCCGAGCGCTCGTATCTGATAATGGACTCAGTTCCGCGGAAAGAGCATACGGGATCTATGCACCAAGTTGGGCATCACCCAGCATTTCTCATCGGTGGCTCATCCCCAAACTAACGGACTTACGGAGGTATCTAACAAGGTTATCCTGAAAGGATTGAAAACCAAGTTAGAAGATTTTGGAGGTAAATGGCCCGAACACATCTATGAGGTCCTATGGGAGTACCGAACTACACCTCGCTCAACAACCCATGAATCACCTTTTTCATTGGTGTATGGGACCGAAACTGTTAGCCCGGTGAAGGTTGCCATCCGATCACCTCAGATATCTCAATACGATGAGCATATGAACGGTGAAAGGAGATTATTGGACCTCGAGATGATCGAAGAAAAAGAGATGCAATTTATGCACGGATGCGTGCTTATCAGCGGAATATCGAACGGGCCCATATCAAACGAGTCCTCCCAAGGGAATTCTTTGAAGGCGATCTCGTCCTCATAAGCATTAAGGTGCAGAGGAACGTTGGAAAGCTGGACATAAATTGGGAGGGAACGTATCGTATATCGACGAAATTGGAGTTAGGTGCGTATAAACTTGAAATATTGGATGGTATAGAGGTCCCCCGAACTTGGAATGTCATGAATTTAAGGCTATACTTCTTATGAATTTTCGATTAATGTGTTTGACTCAATAAAAAACATTCCATTAAACGTAAGTAGTAAAAAAGTAAGTACAAGAATTAACTATTTATAATAGAATGATGGACCGATCTTGGAGTTGAATAAGCTTAGGACGAATCTGGACTGGTGACCGAAGCTTCTTGTCCACAAGGCTCCCAAGTTGTAGTGACCGCTCTGACGAGTCAGATGCTCCTGCACTTGCCTAGCCCCATGGATGAGTTGTAATTCTCGCAGAACTCATTACGAACTAAGACATTCCCTTCAACGGCATTCAATCTTTAGGGATGGCCTTTTGTACCTATGGAATCTGCTACAACGAAAGGAATGATAGTCAGCATATCGAAACATAAGATCGATCCTTACATAAGACGTATTATGAGCCAAGCTTAGCCAGCAAAACCTAAGGGACTTTATTAGAACCAAGGTTCGGCGAAAGCTCGTAAAAACTCATAGTTAACGCAGACTACGCCTATTCAGTTGAGTAATGATTCCAAGGACGGAATAAGAGTGACCCATACACCATGTAAAACGACTGATCCAATCAAAGTTGACATAAATAAACTAAATATAACGTCTGGGACCGATGGTTGACACCCTGTAAGTGTCCCCGATCTTATACTTGTTAGTNGGGTAGCGCCTAAGTACCCACCCGGGGAAGGGAAGCATATGGCCCGCCGAATCATCCAACAGCTAACGGTTGGCTTGGGCGGGACATGTACCGAGCGTGTTACTCTCGGCAACAATAAAGTTAAAGAATGAGGGGAATGATAAGGGTAAAAGAAGAAGGAAATAAGAAAACGGTTAAGAGAAATGATTGACGCGTGAGTGTTCGGTTTCATTAAGAAATGAAAAGATAGTGCGTAGAGTGGGTGAAGTTTCCTTTAATAAATTGTGACCGCTTTACAGATTTTGTAGGTGACGCGGACGAGGAATGTGAAGGGCATGGGAAGGAGGTCGTCGGTTGTCCGGTGATAGAGTCCGGTCTTTGGAGAACCCTCTAAATTATGTTGTTGATCTTTAATTTTTTCGAACTATGTTTTAAGTTTACATTCGAACGTTTCGTTTTATTTAGCACGTTTCACCAAAACAGCTAGGCCCGAATTAGGGTCGTTAACACATGTAATAGCCAGGAAAAAGGTATGATGCTACAAATTTTAGGGAATGTATTGGTAAAAATCTAGACAAGGAATAACGAAGGATAAGGGAACGAAAGAACCAAAAAGGAAACGAAAAATAGAAAAGTAAAGAAAAAGATAAAGGAAGGGTCAAAATGAAAAGAAAGAGGGGTTAAAGTTTGAATTAGAAAAGTTAAGATGTCAATAAATAGAGGTGGGGAGGCCCAAAAACGAGTTAATTATCATTAAGCCACGAAAATCCGGAAATTGTCGCGAGAATTTGGGCATCGAAAAAATGTCGCGAATTTGCACACTCTGGAAAATTATCGCGGTTTTTGGGAAAGGCAATTATTGTCGCGAAAACGATTCTTAGGAAAATTATCGCGAACATGATCATGTGCAAAATTATCGCGGAAATGGGGGAAGAACAAAGTTGTCGCGAAAATGCTTGAAGTGCAAAATTATCGCGAATCCTAACTTCAACACAAATTATCGAAAATCCTAGCTCCATGGCAAAATTATCGCGAATCCTAACACCAGCACAAAATTATCGCGAATTTCGAGGAAGAAGTGAATTATCGCGGAAACACTAAGATTGAGTGTTTTCGATGCGTCTCAAAGTCGGATCGTGGGAGGAAAAGGACACATAGGGTCTACGGTAATCGCATAGTTAACAATAAAATGATCACGTCGGAATTCGGATAACTAAGATCTGTTCCGAATTGCAGGGAAGCACGGGAGGATTATAACAAACGAAAGCAAACGGTAAGCGGAGTGAGCACAATATAGGAAGGGAAGGTTCAGACTTAGGGAACGGGATTGGGTTAATAAAGAAGAAAGAAAAGACACGAATGAACGAGATAAATGGTAATAAGACTCGGGGTGAGGAAGGACGGACCGTCCGACCGAACCCGGCATCGTGCCTAGCACACGATTCGCCAAAGGAAGGGAATGCCTGATGAAGGGAACGATAAGTTCCAAAGAGGGAAAGATACGTACGAAAAAGGTAGAACGCATCCGGGTGGAATAAGGGGTAGCGCCTAAGTACCCACCCGGGGAAGGGAAGCATATGGCCCGCCGAGTCATCCAACAGCTAACGGTTGGTTTGGGCGGGACATGTACCCAGCATGTTACTCTCGGCAACAATAAAGTTAAAGAATGAGGGGAATGATAAGGGTAAAAGAAGAAGGAAATAAGAAAACGGTTAAGAGAAATGATTGACGCGTGAGTGTACGGTTTCATTAAGAAATGAAAAGATAGTGCGTAGAGTGGGTGAAGTTTCCTTTAATAAATTGTGACCGCTTTACAGATTTTGTAGGTGACGCGGACGAGGTATGAGAAGGGCATGGGAAGGAGGTCGTCGGTTGTCCGGTGATAGAGTCCGGTCTATGGAGAACACTCTAAATTATGTTGTTGAACTTTAATGTTTTCGAACTATGTTTTAAGTTTACATTCGAATGTTTCGTTTTATTTAGCACGTTTCACCAAAACGGCTAGGCCCGAATTAGGGTCGTTACATGATTGGTATCTCTGCCTCCTCACCGTCACTCCGCGTCTTATAATCTCCTCTTCATCGGAGATTCGCACTTCAGGGTCGCTTTCGTACCCTCTGCTTACTGGAATATGACTTGTTATAGCCGGTGGTTCTGTTCCACTCCTCTCCGACGTAACTTCTATTATTACTTTTCTGACAACAGCCTCTAGGTTCTGCAGAGAGAACGTTTACGATGGGAGGCTGCTGGGAAGCGTATCATTATCGTTCGTCGAAGTTCCGGTTGCCATGCCTTTGATTATCCTATCCCAAGTAAAGACCTCAAATGGGGATTAGAAAATCGTCCCCATGGACGGCGCCAAACTGTTGTGGTCTGAAAACCGGGGGTGTCAACAATCGTCCGGTTCGTTGCAAGATGTACTCGATTTTAATTTGTTTTGTAGGGGGGGAAACGATTTAAAATCAAATGGAAAAGGACAATGCAATTTTAGATTGGAAAACCCCTAGAAAATGGGAAAAAAAACCACTTGATTAAGAGCTAGAAATGCTCTTAGCCGATCCAATAACAAAGCTGTTCATTACACATGCCATATTTGTTCTTTGGATACAACAAATGAAGTGGAAGCGTTAGGGAAGCAAGAGAAAAACCGAAGAAGAGAGTTTTGTTTTCGCTCCCAAGTGTCCCTTTTATAGGTCTTTCCTGCTATGTGAATAGTAAGGTGTCGTTTTGTGCTGGTCCCATGCGGCTANACAGCAAAATCATCATTAATTTGAGGAATAGGATCCACCTCAAATTCTTCGTCAAAAGTATCTTCATTAGAATTCCGAGTAGTCATGATAATAGAAATCCGAACTCAGCAATAAAGCTCTCAATGGGATAAAAATCTCAAGTCCCTACAGACGGCGCCAAACTGATCTAGTCTAAAAATATTTTGGGTGTTTATTTTTATATCAGTCTATTTAAAAATTACTCGAAATTAAATTGTTGTGAGGACACGAGCGATATACGAGGTTGGTCCCACAATTTGTGAGCTTACGTCCTCGGGAGAGCAAAGCTCTACCTTGGTTTCCACTATAATAATCAAGCGGTACAAGTACAATGAGGTGATAATGATAATACGGGCAAAAACGGCTCGAAAAACGATCAAATCTGCAGTCGCATTCCACTGGACACGAGTGAATAGTGCAGGCAGGCAGGGCTGGTCGCGACCAACACGGTTGGGCGCGAGGGAACCACTGGTCGAGGGTAATCACTGGTCGCGACTGGTTGAGGGAACCATTTGGTCGCGAGTAGTGCTATTTGGTTTCGAGTGGGCGACTGATCGCGGGTCTGAACAGATGATCGCGGCTAAGTGCAATTGGGTGCGACTAAGAGCGTTTGGTCGCGAGTCAAGGGTCAGGCTCTGCCTTGGGAAGTGTGATAAAAATCCGAATCCCCTCCAAGTGCACCGGACCTTGTATTTATAGAGAAATCCAGCCCAACTCCACTTACTTGAGCCCATAAGCCTAGTTTACTCCACTAAGCCCAAAATAATTAAATATTATCCAATTATAACATAATAAACGCCATGTTGATCCCGAAGCTTCGGGAACCAATCCCGGACAAGATATTAGTCGGAAATACGATTAGAAAATTCCCGAAGACCTCGTATATCAGTTCTTTGCCTTCAGATAGCGAATACGTAGCCGCATAAAATCGTTGCACCCTATCGGTGCGCTCCCGGGTGGCAAATTACGAAAATACCCCTGGCCCCGTCCGGGGCCAGAAATGACCCGAAACATCTCAAAATGTTTACAGAAGCTTTATAAGGGGCCCGGCGAGCCAGAATTGCGAGAATACCACTTGAGAATGCCATCCGATAAAAATATGAAAATAGCGAAGATACCAATAACCACGTCGGACGAGCCCCCGGGTAAGGATAAACACAAGGGAATATACCCGGGTAATATCAATAGTCCCCTGGTTTTTAGATTCAGAGTCTGAGTCGTAAACCATATGTCAACAGCTCGTCCCGAAAGCCGATTATCGTTCTGGAGCCCCGCCGAGGAAATCCTTAGCACGGTTGAAATTCTCTCGTCGATACGATCGTTTTGACACTAAGTACGTCAGATTCTGAGCTCGGGTGAAAATTTAGGGATTTTCCGACTCGGGATTCTGCCCCTATAAATACGCTGTTCACTCCTCACAATTCACTCTCTCGCGCGGACTCCTGGACACTCGCGACCAATCGGACTTTCGCGACCAACCGTATTACTGTGACACTCGCGACAAATCAACATACTGTACCACTCGCGACATATCGCTGCAGGGCTTCTCGCGACCAATCGTATTACTGTGCCACTCGCAACCAAACTCAGTAAGTCGCGACTCAGAGATCAGGCTTATAACTTAAACCAGGAACACGGTGCTACTCGCGACGATAACTCGCGAGTACTGTACCATTCGCGACGAAACTTGAAATGGTCGCGACTCGGACTTAAAACTTGTAAAATTAATTTCAAAAAATAAATTTGAATTTAAATTTACCAATGTCTTCCGATCGCACTGAATCTTCGGGCTCTGCCACCTCATCCTCAAACCATTCGGACTCCTCATCCAATCCGGGGAGTTTCGATTCGATCTCAGCCCCTTTTCCTCCTTGCCTTTCCACTGTGAATTCTCA
This sequence comes from Utricularia reniformis, assembly GCA_009725065.1. Classification (NCBI taxonomy): domain Eukaryota; kingdom Viridiplantae; phylum Streptophyta; class Magnoliopsida; order Lamiales; family Lentibulariaceae; genus Utricularia; species Utricularia reniformis. The sequence goes on from RWGZ01001036.1 coordinate 179,216, forward strand.
TTTTTTCGAGAGGGTAATTCATCTTGAAAACACCCTCGGCCCTCAAAGCTCCACGGTTAAAGCCCTTTAGTCCTTTTACCAACCTCATAGCATGCATGCTCGGAAGTGGAGATCGATTCTTGAGCGATATTATTTCCCTTCCGACTATGTGCTATATCAACCTGAACCTAGCGACCGTCTCTTGACGCCTCCGATCGCCACCCACACTGTTTCTCTTGAACACTTAGAATGTGGCCTTCGCTTCCCTCTTCATCCTTTCCTTGTAGAATTGCTATCGCATCTACAAATTCATCTTTTTCAACTAACCCCAAACTCAGTTTCTCTTGTCGTCGCCTTCATAATATTTATGGAGGTGAATTGTATCCCTCCAACTATAGACCTTTTCTTCCAAATATTCTATATCGGTGCTGCCGTCAATTTTGGTGCTCAGGGTTGTATATTTTTCCGCCCGCGGCACAAGACGAGCCCGTTCCCTTTTTCTGCACCCCACTCCAACCAGGACTGGAAGAAACATTTCTTCTTCGTCTGCGGGGTGGGGGATACGAGGTTGTCTCCTTTGAGTCTTCCTTGGCGGTTCCCCGTTGAAGGGGAACCATTTTTTCCTGAGGCCTACGGCCCTAATCCTCGGGCGGCCCTTCCGAGACCTCTGAGGAAGGCACTCCTTGACTGCGCTAGGTCTGACGGCGCTGACTGGACCGTGAAGACCTTGCTTTACGCCCCGATCCTGGTTGCTTTCAACCTCCTTCCGGTCCCCCCCCATTTTAGTAGAGAACTACTAGGTATCTGAACTGTATATTCATATAGGGGCTAAATTTGATAACTCTTCATTGATAGGATCGAAACTTAGGAACTTGATTTAACTTGTTTCAAATTTCAACTTCGTGTTTCTTACTTAACTTACGTGTTTTGCAGATAACATAATGGCTCCAGCTAAGGATCCAACAAAAAAGGGGGACCGGCTGAATTTCCTCCGTGACCTTCTTGCGGAGGATGATGAGCTCATCTTCGAGGTGCCACCGGGGACTCGGAACCGAACTGCCGCGGCCGAGCTGGCGTCAAGTTTACAAGAATCGGCATCCCCGACTGGGGAAATAAGATGCGACATTCCTCCACCACCACAACCTGCTGCAGCGGTGGCCNTTCTTCTGCTCAGTGATGGCGAAAATCTGTTCATAGTTGTATGTCGGAAACACTCTCAACTTAGACTTTGTAGGCTGGGCAATCTTATCCAGCCCACGACATGCAACAATATTGTGGGACCCATACGCCCGTACTTCAATCACTCCGTGATCTCGCAAACCTTCATCTTCTCGGATGTATTGTGTGCATCTCAAAGCCAAATCCTCCATACTTTCCGGGGGATCCCTATTCAAAGAATTACATAACGGATGCCCAGCTAGAATAAGCTGCAGCACCCCAACCTTCTCACTAATAGTGATCCGATGTATTTTCCTACACTCGGCCTCGAAACGGGTAATAAAACCCAACAATCTTTCCGAAGAATCATACCGCAACGCGGTCAAAGAAGTAATAGATTTTATCGGCGTGTTAAAAGGCGCGAAAGCCGAATAGAATTGATCCTTAAAATCCTGATAAGAAACGATCGAACGTTTCGGCAACCAGTTAAACCATCGGAGGGCTGATTCTTTAAGAGAAGCGGCAAAGACGAAACACATAGCCGCATCACTGAAATTCATCAAACTCACATGAGTCTCCAAATTCGAAGTATGAGCATGCGGGTCAGTCGACCCGCAATACTGTGGAAGATCCTTAGGCATTTCAATAAATTCAGAGCGAGTGGCTCCGATAATTGCCATGGAAAAAGGCGATAGGGCATTCGAAGTATTCCATGGACTTTGCAAAACTTCCAAAGATGGTGATGTCTTTCCTCGATTACCGATGGGCTCATTAGCCCTCTCATTCTCAAAATAGTCTCCCTCGTAAGCTGAGGTCTGATGAGTATGCCGGGTGTGCTCCCCGTACACTCGTCTCCTTTCCTGGCCAAGAGTCAGATTGGCCTCCAACTGGTTCATCCTAGCCTCGCTTTGCTCCAACTTCCCGCTCATCTCCTTAAATTTTGATTCTATCAATTCTCCGATCTTTTGTAAAGTGTTGTTTTGCTCTTCGGTTACTGCAGTATTTGCTCATGGTTCCGGAACACGATCAATATCATCCTCTGATGCCACATTATTAACAGGTTCCGGGGTGGCATTGTTCCTTCGGGCTCTCCTTTGAGCCTCAACTTGCTCTAATTGGGCGACTAAAGTACGCCTTCGCTCTTCCAAATCCTCATCGGTTTCTGCCTGATCAGCAGATCTAGAGCGTGCAGGTGGCGGCAGGTGGGCGGTGTTACGGACCGCAACTCGGCCAACTCGTGCGAATTCATAACATTTGGACAAACATTCACGTGATTGAGGATAAAAACTTGGTGCCCTTCCGGATGAAAACCCGCTCCGGGAGGGCCGAATAGTTACATTTTGAGCAGGGGGCTCCTTCAGGACTGACGACTGAGCCCCCGGTAACACAACAAAATCATCATTAATTTGAGGAATATGATCCGCCTCAATTTCTTCATCAAAAATATCTTCGTCAGAATTCCGAGTAGTCATGATAGTAGAAATCCAAATTCAGCAATAAAGCTCTCAATGGGATAAAAGATCTCGGTCCCCACGGACGGCGCCAAACTGATCTAGTCTAAAAATATTTTGGATATTTATTTTTAGATCAATCTATTTTTAATTTACTCGAAATTAGATTGTTGTAGGGACACGAGCGATATACGAGGTTGGGCCCACAATGTGTGAGCTTACGTCCTCGGGAGAGCAAAGCTCTACCTTGGTTTCCACTATAATAATCAAGCGGTACAAGTACAATGAGGTGATAATGATAATACGGGCAAAAACGGCTCGAAAAACGATCAAATCTGCAGTCGCGTTCCACTGGACGCGAGTGAACAGTGCAGGCAGGCAGGGCTGGTCGCGACCAACACGGTTGGGCGCGAGGGAACCACTGGTCGCGGGTAATCACTGGTCGCGACTGGTTGAGGGAACCATTGGTCGCGACTATACTATTTGGTCGCGAGTNCTGATCTAGTCTAAAAATATGTTGGGTATTTATTTTTAGATCAGTCAATTTATAATTTACTCAAAATTAGATTGTCGTGAGGACACGAGCGATATACGAGGTTGGGCCCACAATGTGTGAGCTTACGTCCTTGGGAGAGCAAAGCTCTACCTTGGTTTCCACTATAATAATCAAGCGGTACAAGTACAATGAGGTGATAATGATAATACGGGCAAAAACGGCTCGAAAAACGATCAAATCTGCAGTCGCGTTCCACTGGACGCGAGTGAACAGTGCAGGCAGGCAGGGCTGGTCGCGACCAACACGGTTGGGCGCGAGGGAACCACTGGTCGCGGGTAATCACTGGTCGCGACTGGTTGAGGGAACCATTGGTCGCGACTATACTATTTGGTCGCGAGTGGGCGACTGATCGCGGGTCTGAACAGGTGATAGCGGCAAAGTGCGATTGGGCGCGACTAAGAGCGTTTGGTCGCGAGTCAAGGGTCAGGTTCTGCCTTGGGAAGTGTGATAAAAGTCCGAATCCCGTCCAAGTGCACCGGACCTTGTATTTATAGAGAAATCCATCCCAACTCCACTTACTTGAGCCCATAAGCCTATTTACTCCACTAAGCTCAAAATAATTAAATATTATCCAATTATAATATAACAAACGCCATGTTGATCCCGAAGCGTCGGGAACGAATCCAGGACAAGATATTAGTCGGAAATACGATTAGAAAATTCCCGAAAATCTCGTATGTCAGTTATTTGCCTCCAAATAGTGAATACGCAGCCGCATAACATCATTGCACCCGATCGGTGCGTTCCCGGGTGGCAAATTATGAAAATACCCCTAGCCCCGTCCGGGGCCGAAATGGCCCGAAACATCTCAAAATGCTTACAGAAGCTTTATACGGGGCCCGGCGAGCCAGAATTGCGAGAATACCACTTGAGAATGCCATCCGATAAAAATATGAAAATACCGAAGATACCAATAACCACGTCGGACGAGCCCCCGGGTAAGGATAAACACAAGGGAATATACCCGGGTAATATCAGTATTCATATGGAAATATATGGTTAGTGAGCATGCTTTCTTGATTCACCGGTGATGAGAACTCTAGGACCGGGTACCCTGTAATGGGTGAGGCCCGATAACAGTTGGGCCGACTTAAATAATCAAAAGGAACTCTTATTGCCCACTTACACCTTCAGGAAGAGCGGCCCGAGGTTCAACACAGAGGACCGAAGATAACCTTAGTAAATAAAAGCGTTATCTGCCAGCTGGCTCCGGGGTTCGGTCCGAACGGTTACAAAACGGTTACACGCTCACGCGTTCCACGCTTCGGGTCCTATCACGTTTATCACGCTTCGGGCCCGATCACGCAGACCACGCCTCGGTCCCAGCCTCGTTTTACATCCTGCGATAACAACCTCTAACAAACTTGTCAGAGGCGGTTACAGGACGTGGATTACACTCGCCGGCGACTCTATAAATACAGGGCAAGACGAAGGAAATAATAGGACCCTTTGGACGCGGAAGAACAGGCTGTTACTCTGCCGGATTCTTCTCGCTTTCTTTACCTCGTCATTTTCATTAGCCTATGTTGTATAAACTGTTGAGTTATTTTATTAGTGAGCAGGCTAAGAGCATAATCAGCTCTTAGTCGAGTGGTTTTCACCCCNAATCGTATTACTGTGCCACTCGCGACCAAACTCAGTAAGTCGCGACTCGCAGATCAGACTTATAACTTAAACCAGGAACACTGTGCTACTCGCGACGATAACTCGCGAGTACTGTACCATTCGCGACGAAACTTCAATTGGTCGCGACTCGGACTTAAAACTTGTAAAATTAATTTCAAAAAATAAATTTGAATTTAAATTTACCAATGTCTTCCGATCGCACCGAATCTTCGGGCTCTGCCACCTCATCCTCAAACCATTCGGACTCCTCATCCAATCCGGGGAGTTTCGATTCGATCTCAGCCCCTTTTCCTCCTTGCCTTTCCACTGTAAATTCTCATTTTTTCGAGAGGGTAACTCATCTTGAAAACACCCTCGGCCCTCAAAGCTCCGCGGTTAAAGCCCTTAAGACCTTTAACCAACCTCATAGCATGCATGCTCGGAAGTGGAGATCGATTCTTGAGCGATATTATTTCCCTTCCGACTGTGTGCTATATCAACCTGAACCTAGCGACCGTCTCTTGACGCCTCCGATCGCCACCCACACTGTTTCTCTTGAACACTTAGAATGTGGCCTTCGCTTCCCTCTTCATCCTTTCCTTGTAGAATTGCTATCGCATCTACAAATTCATCTTTTTCAACTAACCCCAAACTCAGTTTCTCTTGTCGTCGCCTTCATAATATTTATGGAGGTGAATTGTATCCCTCCAAATATAGACCTTTTCTTCCAAATATTCTATATCAGTGCTGCCGTCAATTTTGGTGCCCAGGGTTGTATATTTTTCCGCCTGCGGCACAAGACGAGCCCGTTACCTTTTTCTGCACCCCACTCCAACCACGACTGGAAGAAACATTTCTTTTTCGTCTGCGGGGTGGGGGTTACGAGGTTGTCTCCTTTGAGTCTTCCTTGGCGGTTCCCCGTTGAAGGGGAACCATTTTTCCTGAGGCCTACGGCCCTAATCCTCGGGCGGCCCTTCCGAGACCTCTGAGGAAGGCACTCCTTGACTGCGCTAGGTCTGACGGCGCTGACTGGTCCGTGAAGACCTTGCTTTACGCCCTGATCTTGGTTGCTTTCAACCTCCTTCCGGTCCCCCCCCATTTTAGTAGAGAACTGCTAGGTACCTCATCCGTATATTCATATGGGGGCTAAATTTAATAATTCTTCTTTGATAGGATCGACGCTTAGGGACTTGATTTAACTTGTTTCAAATTCAAACCTCGCGCTTCTCACTTAACTTGCATATTATGCAGATAACATAATGGCTCCCGCTCAGGATCAAACCAAAAAGGGGGATCGGCTGAATTTCCTCCGTGATCTTCTCGCGGAAGATGATGAGCTCGTCTTTGAGGCGCCACCGGGGACTCGTGTAATAGCCGAGAAAAAGGTATGTCGAAACAAATAGTAGGGAACGTAACGGTAAAGTCTAGACGAGAGATAATCAGAGATACGGGAACGAAAGAACGTGAAAGGGAACGAAGAATAGAAAAGTAAAGAAAAAGATAAAAGAGGGGTCAAAAGTAAAGGAAGGAGGGGTCAAAGTGAGAATTAGAAAAGTTAAAATGTCTATAAATAGGGGTGAGGAGGCCCAAAAACGAGCTAATCATCATTAAGACCCGAAAATTCGAAAACTCCCGCGAAGAAGGAAATTATCACGAAAAATCTCGAAGGCATAAAATTGTCGCGAAAAAGTTGTCGCGGATTTCACGTTTAGAGGAAATTGTCGCGAAAATTAAATAGGTGTAAATTATCGCGAAAATTTGGACTGCATGCATTTTATCGCGAAAAAAAAAGTTTGTGAAGGAAATTGTCGCGGATTTCACGTGAAGTACGAAATTGTCGTGAAAATGAAACAGGTGTAAATTATCGCGGATTTCATATTGCAGCATAGAATTATCGCGAATTTCGAGGAAATTCTAAATTTAGGTGTTTTCGTCGCATCTCGACATCGGATCGTAAGAGGAACGGAACACGAAAGGTCTACGGTAACCACATAGTTAACAATAGGATAATAACGTCGAAATTCGGGTAACTAAAACGTATTACGAAATGCAGGAAAGCGCGGAAAGGCTATAGCAAGCGAAAGCAACGGTAAGCGGAGTGAACACAATATAGTAAGGGAAGGTTCAGACTTAAGGAATGGGATTGGGTTAATAAAGAAGGAAGAAATGATACGAATGAACGAGATAAATGATAATAAGACTCGGGGTGAGGAAGGATGCACCGTCCGACCGAACCCGACATCGTGCCTAGTACACGATTCGCCAAAGGAAGGGCATGCCTGATGAAGGGAACGATAAGTTCCAAAGAGGAAAAGATACGTACGAAGAGGGCGGAACGGATCCGGGTGGAAATAGGGGTAGCGCCTAAGTACCCACCCGGGGAAGGGATGCATATGGCCCGTCGAGTCATCCAACAGCTAACGGTTGGCTTGGGCGTGACATGCACCGAGCATGTTAATCTCGGCAACAGAAAAGTTAATGAATGATGGAAATGATAAGGATAAAAGAAGAGGGAAATAAGAAAACGGTTAAGTGAAATGGTTCATGTGTGTGTGTATGACGTATCTAAGAAGTAAGAAAGATAATGTGTAGTGTGTGTGAAGTTTCCTTTAATAGATTGTGACCGCTTTACAGATTTTGTAGGTGACGCAGGTGAGATATGACAGGGACGGGGAAGGAGGTCGTCGGTTGTCCGGTGATAGAGTCCGGTCCTTCGGAGAACACTCTAAATTATGCAATCACACTTTAATGTTTCGAACTATGTTTTAAATTGCTTTCGAATATTTCCGTTTTAATTATCATGTTTTAACAAAAAAAACTAGGCCCAAATTACGGTCGTTACAACTCGGAACCAAACTGCCGCGGCCGAGCTGGCGTCAAGTCTGCTAGAATCGGCATCCCCAACTGAGGGAATAAGATGCGACACTCCTCCTCCACCACAACCTGCTGCAGCGGTGGCCAATCTCGGGCCGGAAAATGAGGATCCGCTGCAGCTATTACTGAGAGCCCCGAAGATCTAATCCCGTTGTCTCGGCGATTAGGATACGCGGTTGAGGAGCCCACCCCCGATAACGCATGTATGACTTCGCCGAAACCTTAGGGGATATTATCGGGGACGACGAGGAGGGCGAGATAAGTGAGGACCAACCGACGGATCCGGTGGTGGAAGAGACACGCCAAGAAGCTCGTTCGGAGGGAGGGACCAGTCAGGTGCCTCGCTTGGACAAGGGGAAAAGACCGGCGGAGGAGCCCACCGTCTTCGAGATCGCGGAACCCAACAGAAAGAGTGGGTTAACCGCCGATTTTATCGATGCCTTCCGTATACATGACATCCCGAGGCTGACGGTTAAGGAATGGCTCGATATGGGGTGCCGGGCCGGCTTTGTGTTGATTTAGGAGGGACTCACCTTCCGAATTCCGAGGTGCGACAATGTGTCGAGTCGACCGACCCTGGAATACTTGGAGCGGAACCCAGAGTTGCCGCCTCGTGGTCGGGATGACCACACAGTGTTTACCGACATCGGTCGGTTAATGAGTCAGACCGCGACGATGCGTCGCGCCATTGGGGAGGTTCGTCGCGACACTAACGAAGATTTCCTTATAACTTTATCCTTTACACTGTATATACTAACCCTTCTTGTTTTCATTTCAGATGGAGCGCACTATAATCGAGTTGGGCACCGCAGCTGCAGTAGGGGAATACTGTATGCTTAGGCATTCGGAGCTCGACTCGCCAGACGTTATCGGGGAGCAAACCAGAAAGGCGGCGGAGAAGCTGATGCAGAATCAGCGAGATAAGCATGCTCAGGAGATGGCAGCGCTCCGAGTGGAGCATAGTAAGGCGATCGAGTCTCTACTTCGAGCTCATCGCAGCGAGCTAACGGAGAACTCCGCCTTCCACATCGGGCAAAGGAACGCCCTTGAGCAATCCATAGAAACCCACAAGGTGAATGAGAAGTACGCACAGGACAAACTGAAGGAAATCCGAGAGCAAACTGAGGAGAAACTGAGGAAGGCCAAAGAAGAGAACGCGGCTAACAAAAAAGCTCTCGGGAAAGCTGTGGAGGAGGTCAAAGAACTCACAACAAAGAATGGAGGCCTCCATTCTATCACCGATCGACTCCGGGCACGAATCGCCAAGCTGCCGTCCCAGATTAACGACTGCTTCCGGAAGCTAATATGGGAGTACACAGTTCACTCCCCTACTTTCCGGAATCTGAGGGCGGTAGCTCATGCCAAGTCGAATGTCCTGTACTTCTTACGGGGGAGTGTCCAGACGCAACGAATCCTGGGCGTATCCCTAACAGCTGAGGAGAAAAAGAAGCTCGATCCCAAACTCAACGTGAAGTTCGAGTCTATATCCGGTGAGGGCATGTTGGATTGCTCACAGGATCCGTTCGGGGCGTTACATTTTAGCTTGGATGAAGATCTTCACCAACAACTTTACTCGGAGGATATCGAGACAGAGGAGGGTCCATCTCCGGATGCGTTTTGGTGGTTGGCTACTTTATTCCCGGAGCCAATGGGCCCTCTCGTGGCGGAGCTCCTAAAAGATGACGATATAATGGCGGCGTATAATCCTCAAATATATACCCCCGCTAGTGTGACTGGAGCTCTGGAGCGTCACGAAGATGAAATGGCGAGGTTTGCAGCTGCCAAACCTCCATCCAAACTCAGCAATAAAGCTCTCAATGGGATAAAAATCTCGGTCCCCACGGACGGCGCCAAACTGATCTAGTCTAAAAATATGTTGGGTATTTATTTTTAGATCAGTCAATTTATAATTTACTCAAAATTAGATTGTCGTGAGGACACGAGCGATATACGAGGTTGGGCCCACAATGTGTGAGCTTACGTCCTCGGGTTAGCAAAGCTCTACCTTGGTTTCCACTATAATAATCAAGCGGTACAAGTACAATGAGGTGATAATGATAATACGGGCAAAAACGGCTCGAAAAACGATCAAATCTGCAGTTGCGTTCCACTGGACGCGAGTGAACAGTGTAGGCAGGCAGGGCTGGTCGCGACCAACACGGTTGGGCGCGAGGGTACCACTGGTCGCGGGTAATCACTGGTCGCGACTGTTTGAGGGAACCATTGGTCGCGACTATACTATTTGGTCGCGAGCGGGTGACTGATCGCGGGTCTGAACAGGTGATCGCGGCAAAGTGCGATTGGGCGCGACTAAGAGCGTTTGGTCGCGAGTCAAGGGTCAGGTTCTGCCTTGGGAAGTGTGATAAAAGTCCGAACCCCGTCCAAGTGCACCGGACCTTGTATTTATAGAGAAATCCAGCCCAACTCCACTTACTTGAGCCCATAAGCCTATTTACTCCACTAAGCTCAAAGTAATTAAATATTATCCAATTATAATATAACAAACGCCATGTTGATCCCGAAGCGTCGGGAACCAATCCCGGACAAGATATTAGTCGGAAATACGATTAGAAAATTCCCGAAAATCTCGTATGTCAGTTATTTGCCTCCAAATAGTGAATACGCAGCCGCATAACATCATTGCACCCGATCGGTGCGTTCCCGGGTAGCAAATTACGAAAATACCTCTGGCCCCGTCCGGGGCCGAAATGACCCGAAACATCTCAAAATGCTTACAGAAGCTTTATACGGGGCCCGGCGAGCCAGAATTGCGAGAATACCACTTGAGAATGCCATCCGATAAAAATATGAAAATACCGAAGATACCAATAACCACGTCGGACGAGCCCCCGGGTAAGGATAAACACAAGGGAATATACCCGGGTAATATCAGTACTCCCCTGGTTTTCAGATTCAGAGTCTGAGTCGTAAACCATATGTCAACAGCTCGTCCCGAAAGCCGATTATCGTTCTGGAGCCCCGCCGAGGAAATCCTTAGCACGGTTGAAATTCTCTCGTCGATACGATCGTTTTGACACTAAGTACGTCAGATTCTGAGCTCGGGTGAAAATTTCGGGATTTTCCGACTCGGGATTCTGCCCCTATAAATACGTTGTTCGCTCCTCACAATTCACTCTCTCGCGCGGACTCCTGAACACTTGCGACCTATCGCATTCACTGTGCCATTCGCGACATATCGCGCGCTGAACTCTCGCGACCAGAACTCTCGCGACCAGAACTCACTGTTCTACTCGCGACGAAACTGCAGTAAGTCGCGAACACTGTGCTACTAGGAACAGCCTGATAACCTTACCTCGCGAACACTGTGCTACTCGCTACGAATCCTCCATACGTCGCGACTCAGGACTTAAAATTTGTAAAAATAATTTCAAAAAATAAATTTGAATTAAATTTACCAATGTCTTCCGATCGCACCGAATCTTCGGGCTCCGCCACCTCATCTTCAAACCATTCTGACTCCTCATCCAATCCGGGGAGTTTCGATTCGATCTCAGCCCCTTTTCCTCCTTGCCTTTCCACAGTAAACTCTCATTTTTTCGAGAGGGTCGCTCGTCTTGAAAACACCCTCGGCCCTCAAAGCTCTGCGGTTAAAGCCCTTAAGTCCTTTAACCAACCTTATAGCATGCATGCTCGGAAGTGGAGATCGATTCTTGAGCAATATTATTTCCCTTCCGATTGTGTGCTATACCAACCTGAACCTAGCGACCGTCTCTTGACACCTCCGATCGCCACCCACACTGTTTCTCTTGAACACTTAGAATGTGGTCTTCGCTTCCCTCTTCATCCTTTCTTTGTAGAATTGCTCTCGCATCTACAAATTCATCTTTTCCAACTGACCCCAAATTCAGTTTCTCTTATCGTCGCCTTCATAATATTTTTGGAGGTGAATTGTATTCCTCCGACTATAGACCTTTTCTTCCAAATATTCTTCATCGGTGCTGCCGTCAATTTTGGTGCCCAAGGTTGTATATTTTTCCGCCTGAGGCACAAGACGAGCCCATTCCCTTTTTCTGCACCCCACTCCAACCACGACTGGAAGAAACACTTCTTTGTCTGCGATGTGGGGGATACGAGGATGTCTCCCTTGAGCCTTCCTTGGCGGTTCCCCGTTGAAGGGGAACCATTTTTTCCTGAAGCCTACGGCCCTCTTCCTCGTGCGGCCCTTCCGAGACCTCTGAGGAAGGCACTCCTCGATTGCGTTAGGTCCGACGGCGCTGACTNTGAAGGATTGCGAACCGAATCTGGGACGCAATCCTGGCTTATTTAATAGGGCCATGGAGGCTCCTATCAGGCGAAGTAAGGATGACGATTGGTGGCATAACTTACATGCTGTCCAAGCGTCATCCCAGCAATCTGAAGGCGTATCTGCCGCCTTGGGAGATTTGATGCTCCCCTTTTCAGAAGAAATCTGGGCAGCGGTCCCAGATCGACATTATCGCAACCCCGAGGGGTTGCCGACATTCTGAGGCGATGGTGATCCTATTGATCACGTTGCTGATTTTGAGTTACGTATGGGAACAGTTCGGGCCTCGGATTCATTGAAGTGCCGCATCTTCGCGGCAGGATTGCAAGGCGATGCCCGAACCTGGTTCAAAAATCTGCCGGCCCGATCCATACAGTCGTATGGCGGATTTATTTTGGCTTTTTCTGAGCAATTCGCTCCAAATGTAGGACCGCCCCGAAGCAGGCATGAACTATACCAGCTAAAATATATTCCGGCGAAAATGAGTCTTCGGTACTTTTTGGAAAAATTAAACAGAACCGCCCGAGGCATTATACTCGAGCTTCGCGATAAAATTGATATTCTACAGCAGGTCTTAGGACCGTACGGCCTTTCGGCCAGTTTGGTGAAGAGCCCACCATCTACCTTGGGGAAACTGCTTCAGAAAATCAACAAATATATTAAGGTAGATGAAGCGCTGGGGCTGGGTTATCTGAAGCCTAGCTGGAACTCTGAGCCCGCGGGTGATCATAGGGTTTCCGACCCGAAGAAACAGTCGCGAGAAGTAGCGGCTGTGAATGAAAAAGACGTCCCCCCGAAGCAGGAGGACAACCGGGTGTATTGCGAGCTTCATCATAATCGTGATCATCCAACCTTGAAGTGCCCGTTGCTGAAAGTGACGGTAGAGGCAATGGGTAAAGAAAAGCCCGACCGAAACGGTCAGAAGAGCAAAAGAGCGGAATCCCCCCGAAGGGGCCATCAAGGTGACGATCGTCACAGGCCGTGGGGAAGAGATAATCGAGGACAACCCCGAAACTATAATGATCGGACGAAGGACCGAAGGTCTCCTCCGCCAGAGCAAGAAAGAGGCCAACACTGTCGCGAGAACCGTGGTCAGGGCCGAAGAAGAAGATGGCGGGGCCGTGGCGGCAGAGCCCCGCAGAATGAGGGTGGGAGACAGCAGCATGCTGCTCCCCCACCTGCTGAAACTGGTGCCCAACCTCCTCGAAATGAGGCGGCACCTAGAGAAGTGGCCGGAGACATTTATGTTATCTCCGGCAGAATGAGAATAAATGAGTCGGTCCGTGACCGAAAGAGAACAGCGCGCGGAGACTCTGCTGAGAGCTCCGAATCTGTGGTGCTGGTAAAGTATGATCCCATGGATCGGTCCTCCATCTTCAGAGAGGACATTACCTTTACCCCGGCTGATCGGGAGGGGATCATTGATCCCTGTGACGACCCCCTCACCATTACAGGGGTCATCGGGAATCGCTGTGTCCACCGAATCCTGGTGGACACTGGGGCCTCGTGCAATTTGATGAAGCGCGAAGTCGCAAAAATGTTGGGAGCAGTCGCTCATGATCTGCCAATCGCCAACATAACTCTTTGTTCGTTTGACCAAAGAAGTGTTATTCCTTGTGGGAAGATGTTATTCCCCGTTACCCTTGGAGAGCCATCTAAGGACCGATCTGAAGATTTGGAATTCATTATCGTTGAAGTCGACTTGGCTTACAACGCTATTATTGGACGGACCGGCCTGAGCAAGTTTGAAGCGGTCCCTTCTACTTATCATATGATGCTCAAGTTCTCCTCCATCCATGGAGTTATTTCTGTTAAGGGGGATCAGAAAGTAGCTAGACAATGCTACATGAGCTCGTGCCGAACGTTGGCACCGATGAAGAAGGCTCGGGTGGTTTTGCTGGAAGAGCTTCCGCACCCGAGGCAAGCGATGGAACCCGTGGGGTTCAAATTGATTAATCTGGTTGAGGATGACTCAACCAAGACAACTCGCATCGGGGCTCATTTAGCCCATGACTTCGAAAGAGAACTGATCCACCTACTGAGAAGCCACGTGGATATATTTGCCTGGACCTCGGATGATGTGCCGGGGATTGACCCATCCGATAGTGAACATCGGATCAATACTGAGCCTGGAACGAAGCCTGTCAGGCAGAAAAGGAGACGTTACTCTCCTGAAAAAATTGAGATCATCCGGGCTGAAGTGAACCAGTTACTGCGGTCGGGATTTATCCGAGAAATCCACTATACTGAATGGGTTGCAAACCCAGTAGTGGTTTCCAAGCCAGATGGGAAATAGCGAATGTGCATCGATTTTACCGATGTAAACAAAAGCTGTGAATCAGATCCTTTCCCTCTGCCGCACATCGATCGACTGGTGGATGCTGTTGCTGGAAGCACCATGATGAGTACCATGGATGCTTATTCTGGATATCACCAGATCTTCTTGGCTGAGGAAGATCAGAAGAAATCATCATTCATAACCGAAGATGGGGTTTATTGCTATGTGGTTATGCCCTTCGGTCTCAAAAATGCTGGAGCAACATACCAGAGGTTGGTTAACAAAATCTTTAGAGAATTAATTGGCCACATGATGGAAGTGTATGTTGACGATATGATTGTTAAGTCTATGAATGATGAAGACCATCTTTCTTATTTGTCTCGTTGTTTTGAAGTATGCCGAAAATATAAGCTTAAACTAAATCCGAACAAATGCTGCTTCGGGATCCGAAGTGGAAAATTTTTAGGATATTATGTTTCAGAGAAAGGCATAGAGGTTAATCCTGAAAAGGTACAAGCTATCATTGATATGCAACCTCCGAGAAATAAGAGAGAGTTTCAAAGGCTCACTGGCCGACTAGCCGCATTGAGCAGGTTTATTTCGAAATCCACAGATCGGACCTTACCCATTTTCAGAGTGCTAAGAAAAGCAAGCCATATGGAGTGGACCGAAGAATGCGATTGGGCCTTCTCTGAGCTGAAGACTTATTTAAGCACTCCCCCGGTGATGGTAAGTCCGACTTGTGACGAACCTTTGGGACTATATCTTGCGGTATCCGAAGTTGCCGTCAGCGCAGCTCTAGTAACCATACGTGATGATATTCATAGACCTATCTATTATGTCAGCCACTCTCTGGTATTTGCTGAAACCAGGTACTCCACCTTGGAAAAATTCATGCTAGTCTTAAAAAAAGTTGTTTCCAAGCTGAAGCATTATTTCGAAGAACGAACGGTCTATGTTTACACGGATCAACCTCTGAAAGTGCTACTTAAGCAAAAGGATTTGAACGAGAGATTGGCAAAATGGGCGATTAAACTCAGTGCTATGTATCTGGAATTCCTGCCCCGAAGGGCGATCAAGGCTCAGGTTCTTGCCGATTTTGTGGTTGAAATGACCCGATCGGCCATTTATCTCAACCAAGAGGATGATCGATGGACGATCCACGTAGATGGATCAACCATCGGAGGAAGAGGAGCGGGCATTACCTTAACAACGGTACAAGGTGACCTTATTCATTCCGCAGTCAAATTCTCCTTTGCTGGAACAAATAACGTGGTGGAATATGAGGCAGTATTATCAGGAATGGCCCTTGCTCGCAAAATGGGAGTTAGCAGAGTGCGAATGTTCTCAGACTCGAAGTTAGTAGTCGAACATTTCGCAGGGAGATTCGAAACTCATGATCCGATGATGAAGTTATATTGCTCTAAAGTTCTGGAGCTATCTAAGAAGTTCAGTGAGTTCTCGCTAGACCATGTGCCACGAGAGCAGAACAAGGTTGCCGACGCAGTGGCCAGATTGGCTTCGGGCATACGTGACATAGAGCCAAGCACTATCTCGGTTCATATTCAGGACCGACCTTCGGTCGAGATCCCCGTGACCGAAACAATCTATCGAAGAAATCGGGGCTCTATGTCACGAACTCCAGGGCTTGAATATTGATGCTACGCAATCTCCAGGAGAACCCAATTGGATGGACTCCTTTATCAAATATCTCTCAAACGGATATCTCCCTGAAGATAAATCTGAAGCCAGAAAAATAGAGGTCCGGGCTAAAAGATTCACCTTAGTTGACGGACGCTTGTTTAAAAAGAGCTTTGTGTGCCCGCTTCTACGCTGTTTATCTCCTATTGAGGCCGAAGCCGTCATGATTTATGTTCATGAAGGCATTTGCGGCATCCATTCGGGGGCCCGATCCTTATACCACCGCATTATCAGAGCCGGGTATTTTTGGCCAACATTGCTTGCTGACGCCAAGCAATACACCAAGCGTTGTGCAATATGTCAATACCACGCCCCACTCCCGCAATTACCTGGGGCTCCTCTGTCGATCACCCCACTACCTTGTCCTTTCGACAGGTGGGGGATCGACATCCTCGGACCTTTTCCCCGGTCCATAGGGCAGAGAAAGTTTTGTATAGTAGCGGTGGAATATTATTCGAAGTGGATCGAGGCAGAAGCTGTAGCAATCATCTCGGAAAAAGTGGTCAAGCACTTTATCTGGCGAAACATTGTGAGCCGCTTCAGGGCTCCCCGAGCGCTCATATCTGACAATGGGACTCAGTTCCGAGGAAGAAGCATACGAGATTTATGCACCAAATTGGGCATCATCCAGCATTTCTCATCAGTAGCCCATCCCCAGACCAATGGACTTACGGAGGTATCTAACAAAGTTATCCTGAAGGGATTAAAAACCAAGTTAGAAGACTTTGGGGGTAAATGGCCTGAACACATCTACGAGGTTCTATAGGCATACCGAACTACACCTCGCTCAACAACCCAGGAATCACCTTTTTCATTGGTGTATGGGACCAAAGCTGTTAGCCCGGTGGAGGTTGCCATCTGATCACCTCGGATATCTCAATACGACGAGCATATGAATGGTGAAAGGAGATTATTGGACCTCGAGATGGTCGAAGAAAAAAGAGATGCAGTTTATGCACGGATGCGTGCTTACCAGCGGAATATGGAACGGGCCCATAACAAACGAGTCCTCCCAAGGGAATTCTTTGAAGGCGACCTCGTCCTCAGAAGCAGTAAGGTGCAGAGGAATGTTGGAAAGCTGGATAGAAATTGGGAGGGACCGTATCGCATATCGGCGAAATTGGAGTCAGGTGCGTATAAACTTGAAACATTAGATGGTATAGAGGTCCCCCGAACTTGGAATGTCATGAATTTAAGGCGATACTTCTTATGATTTTTCGATTAATGTGTGACTCAATAAAAGACATTCCATTAAACGTAAATGGCAAACTAGTAAGTACAAAAGTTCACTATTTCTAATAGAATGATGGACCGATCTTGGAGTTGTGTAAACTTAGGACGAATCTGGACTGGTGACCGAAGCTTCTTGTCCGCAAGGTTCCCAAGTTGCAGTGACCGCTCTGACGAGTCAGATGCTCCTGCACTTGCCCAGCCCCATGGATGAGTTGTGATTCTCCCAGAACTCATTACGAACTAAGATATTCCCTCCAACGGCATTCAGTCTTTAGAGATGGCCTTTTGTACCTGCGAAATCTGCCACAACGAAAGGAATGATAGTCAGCATATCAAAACATAAGATCGGTCTTCACTTAAGACGTTTTATGAGCCAAGCTTAACCGGTAAAACCTAAGGGACTTTAATAGAACCAAGGTTCGGCGAAAGCCTACAAAAACTCATAACTAACGCAAACCACGCCTACTCAATTACGTAATGATTCCAAGGACGGAATAAGAGTGACCCATACACCATGTAAAACGACCGATCCAATCAAATTTGACATAAATAAACTACATATAACGTCTGGGACCGATGGTTGACAACCTATAAGTGTCCCCGATCTTATACTTGTTAGTTTATTCTGAAGTTAAGATGAACTACTTCGTTGAACTTAAAACTTATTAGTTTATTCCGAAGTTGGTTATATCAATTCATTCTGGTAATTAAAACAGCTAAAGCTGAAAGAAAAGGGAGGAAAATTTTTATATAAATCAAAGGGATGGCAGATACAAAGTAATTCCTAACTAATCTGCCCCTCCTCTTGATCCTCAGCTTCGGGCTCCTGGGGTTCGGTTTGTTCGGCGAGCCGTTTCAACTCTTCTTCTTGATCAGCCACCTTCTGGTTGACCGCTTTCTCCATCTCTTCAAAGAGATAAAAGAAAGGATCCTCCTCCAGTACAGGCTCTTCCAAAGTTGGAATAACCTGAAACTTGCCATCCTTCTCCAGTGGCTCGATCATCTTCCATCGCTCGTCCGAAGGGGAAAGCCCGAACGTCTGGATAACCTGCTCTCGCATGTTATCCAGATACTTCGCAGTATAAACCCCGTGTATGTTGTCCGCTAAGGCGAACAGCAACGGGGACTGAGCGAACCCCAGGACCGCTTCCCGAACCGAACCTTCAGACGAAGTGCGGGCCCTCGTCAACTCCTCATCCAAGGCCGCTTTTTCCTCTTGGGCCCGAAGGAGAAGCTCGTTCAGTTTGTTCCTCTTCTCCTGGGCCCGACCTTGGACTTGGTTAATTTCCTCATCTTTGGCCCGCAGCTGAGCCTCCAGTTCGTTTATTCGTCCCTGAGCTGCTTCCCCCACCTTCTCTAGCTCAGTGACTTTGTCTGCTAAGAGCGAGACCTCCGTCCCGGCTCTTAGCAGCTCGTTATCCAATCGGTCACGGTCCTCCCGCACCGTGACCAATTCCCCGTGCTTGATATCAACTTGCCTTTTTGCAAGGTCAAGTTGCTCTTGGACTTTTTGGGATACAACGCCATCGCCTTGGTATTTCTCCATGGTGATGGCCGTTGTGAAAGCTTTCCTCAACATCTGCAAAACACAATACATGGTTAAGGATAAAGCTTCGGGCCTCAAGTTAACTAAGAATTACCTTAGATGTGAGGTCAAGGTAGCTTTCCATGATATCTTCTGCAGATACGTCCGCTTGGACGTTATCTGGGTTCTGCTCCCCAAAAAGGCGGAAGTCCTTCACAAAGGCACTCCGCCAGGAGGACAGCTTCCTCTTCTTGCTGAACCTGCTCAGCAGATCCAAAGCAACTCCCCAATCGGAGTTCGTCTTCGGGCCCTGCCCAGGTTCCTTCAAAACGATCCCCTTGTTGGGGACCGGAGCGTGACCTCCCTTCTTCAGCCTCTTCAGCTCCTGCGGAGGCTCTGCTTCGGCCACCCTCTTTCCTTTTCCCAAGGGGACCGGCGGCAGGGAGACGTTCGGCTTAAGCGGAGGACCGGGGAGAACCTTCTCCACGGGAACGGCTCCCTGCAGCAACAAAGTAATAGTTTTAGCGTTAATAAAGGAACTATTACCGATTTGATAAAGGCTGGATAAGCTCAAAGAACGAATCCGAGCCTTTATCACCTCCTCTACAACTCCAAATACCCGAAAGGCAGGCCCCTCTCCGCTTGAGGACTGCCCGGTGCAGCGAAGGGTCAATGTGCCCTTGCTGGTTGTTTGGACTGGGGGGTTCCCTGACCCCGAAGGGACCACCGTGCCTCCCGTTGCCGATTCACTTGCTTCGGCGCTGCCCGATGCTTCCCTTTGTCCCTCAGAAGGACGGACCGAAGTAGCTGCCATACGTTTAAAGCGGGCGCTCGGCATCGTCTCAGTTGAATCTGCAAAACGGATACATAAGGATCAGGATTAAGTAAAACACAAGTACAATCTCATACCCGATCCTTCTGATGGATCTGAATCTGAGCTAGAAGATAAAACCCCCTTTGGGGCTGGGGCTCCGGTCCTACCCGCAACACCTATCTCTATTAATCTTCTCTCCCGAAGCAGATATATTCGCTTAAGGCGTGCTTTGGGAGGGGGGAACAACGCAAGAGTGTTTGCGGTGTCCGTGCGGGAGGGGTTGAACCTGCTTCGGTCCAATTGCCCTATGCGTGGGTGTGTTATGCGTGGCCATACTTTCAACAGATCCTCTTGCGGAACTGTCATCCACACATAACAAGCCTCCCACGCATGAAGAGACTCCTCTTTATCTACAATTGCGCACTCTTTGGTGCGCACCGCTATATAGTACAACTTACGACACCCCAACAGACCTTTTCCCTTTCGGGACCTATCCAAGAACAGATTAAAGAAGTGTTCTAAGGTTGGGGCCCGATTCTGTTGGTAACAATAAAAAATAAACGCTATAATGTATACGTAACTGCCCGGGAATAACTCAAAAGTGGGGCAGTGGATTTCTTTAAGCACGGCCGCTACAAAAGGATGTAGCTGAAAACGAAGCCCGCACTTTAAAGAGGCATAGCTAACTGGAATAACGGACGCCGGCACATTCATCTCCGCCGGAAGGAAACAGGGAATGTCTTCCCGTCCCTTCCAAATGGAGTAATGTGCTGGAATCGAAAACCTAGACCTAAATTCCTCAATATCCAACTCAGACATAGAGAACGCATTTTACGAGGAGCCATAAGCGTTTACCTTAGAAAGAAAAGATTGAAAGGCGATTCGACGAAACAGCGGTTGAGGGCACAATGCTTGACTGCAAATTTTTTCTCGCAAAAATGACGATGAGAAGAAACAGTGCCCGAAATCCTGATTTAAATATGGATCTCTCAACCAATGGTGCGCTGCCACGTAATACTGTCCAAAACTGTAATAGTACGGACCGCACTCATCACGCCTGTTGAACTTTTGAATATGAAGAGGCGCGGGCCAAGATATTAATATTTAAAGAGTATCAAGGGTAAAAAGATAATTTAAACCTATGTTAGCAAATTTTAAGCATAACCGACCCCTGCAGTAAGGCAAAGATCGGTCCCCTGGACTCTCACTATCTACAAGTACGGTCCCAAGTTCTCATGAATGTATAAACATCATGTGATCGGCCTTGTATCACCTCTACGATTGGCAATCAAGCCCGAGGGGCTAGTGATGAGAACTCTAGGACCGGGTACCCTGTAATGGGTGAGGCCCGATAACAGTTGGGCCGACTTAAATAATCAAAACGAACTCTTATAGCCCACCTACACCTTTAGGAAGAGCGGCCCGATGTTCAACACAGAGTACCGAAGATAACCTTAGTAAATAAAAGCGTTATCTGCCAGCTGGCTCCGGGGTTCGGTCCGAACGGTTACAAAACGGTTATAGGCTCACGCGTTCCACGCTTCGGGCCCTATCACGTTTATCATGCTTCGGGCCCGATCACGCAGACCACGCCTCGGTCCCAGCCTCGTTTTACATCCTGCGATAACAACCTCTAACAAACTTGTCAGAGGCGGTTACAGGACGTGGGTTACACTCGCCGGCGACTCTATAAATTCATGGCAAGACGAAGAAAATAAGAAGGACCCTTTGGACGCGGAAGAACAGGCTGTTACTCTGCCGGATTCTTATCGCTTTCTTTACCTCGTCATTTTCATTAGCCTGTCTTGTATGAACTTTGATTTATTTCATTAGTGAGCAGGCCGAGAGCATAATCAGCTCGTGGTCGAGTGGTTTTCACCCCAGTTCACGGGGTTTCCACTATATACTGCCGTGCATTTATTTTGGTTTTTAGCTTTTGATCGTCTTCCACATTTTAAAGAAATCAGAACCGAGTTCATTCGTTGAATGAACCGGATGACTGTTGGTACCCCCTAAAAAGGGACTATAACACCCTGTTACCGTGAAACTGCCAAAAGCTCCATTACGGAGAAACTGCCCAAAACTCGCGAATAGTGATCTGAAGGGGCCAGTCGCGAGTTTTGGTACGAATTCTCGCGAATAGTGACACAAAAGGATGTAGTCGCGAGATTTGGAGCGAAATCTCGCGAACAGTAGCACCAAGACGGTGGTCGTGAGATTTGATGCGAAATCTCTTGGATTGAGGCTGAAAAACGAAGTCTCGCGAGCTCGGGCGAAAGTCTTGCCTTGGGAGATGCAAAAAAGAGTCAGACCCTTTTTCAGTGCCCTAGGGCTCATATTTATAGAGGAATCTAGCCCAACTAACAAATTTCAGGCCCAGGAGCCCAATTCCACTGGATTCAGCCCAACTAACATATAACACTAAAATTCACTTCAATAAATGCCATACCGTAGCAGAACACCAGAAATGCGCTTCGATCGACAATTAGCCAAAAATAACAACGAGATAATACCAGAAAACCCCGTAAAATAATTCATCGCTTCCAGTTACCGAACGCTCAGCTAAAAACGCCGCCAAAACTTGCCGGCGCATTCCTCGGGTGCCAAATTACGAAAATACCCTTGGCCCCGTCCGGGTCCGAATATGTCCAAAACTATTAGAAACGTCGATCGAAAGCTCATACGAAGGCCCGGAATGTCCAAATTACAAAAATACCCTTGAAACAATGAATTGACGTAAATTCACGAGAATAACACCTAACCACGTCAGACGAGCTCCTGGGATGTCATAATACCGAAAATACTCCTGGGTAATATCAAAATAGTATTCAAACTAAATAAAAGCTAACATCACGAATACTTGTTGTATATACAAAAAAAGTAAGTTCGAAAACGGAATGATTGTGTCAGTCATAAGAACACGACTTCATGTCATATCATTTAATCTATTGTTTAATGACATAAATCATGGTATAATCAAGTAATTCTTGGTTCAACCAACATGTATTCATGTTTTAACAACATCAATTCAAGTTTAAATGAAATCAAAACCATCACACCTAAAACATGTGGAACTATGTTAAAAATGAGCCAAATGATATTCATAGAAATCAAATTGTAAAGTTGGTAAAACCAAGTGTATTCAATCTAAATAAAGGCTAACATCACGAATACTTGTTGTATATGCAAAAAAAAGAAGTTTGAAGAGGAATGGTAGTGCAAGTCATAACAACACGACTTCATGTCATAGCATTTATACTATAGTTTAATCACATATATCATTGTATCACCAAGTTATTCTTTGTTCTAACAACATGTATTCATCTTTTAACAACATCAATTCAAGTTTAAATGAAATCAAAATCATCACACTTAGAATATGTGGAACTATGTGAAAAATGAGCCAAATGATATTCATACAAATCGCATTGTATATTTGGTAAAACCAAGTGAATTAAAACTAAATAAAGGCTAACATCATGAATACTTGTTGTATGTATAAAAAAAGTAAGTTCGAAAACGGAATAATAGTGCAAGTCATAACAACACGACTTCATGTCACCGCATTTATACTATAGTTTAATCACATAAATCATGGTTTAACAAAGTTATTTTTTGATCTAACAACATGTATTCATATTTAACAACATCAATTCACGTTTAAATGAAATCAAAAACATCACACCTATAACATGTGGAACAATGTGAACAATGAGCCAAATGATATTCATACAAATCGCATTGTATATTTGGAAAAACCAAGTGAATTCAAACTAAATAAAGGCTAACATCACGAATAATTGTTGTATACACAAAAAAAGTAAGTTCGAACACGCAATGAGCTTGCAAGTCATAACAACACGACTTCATGTCATAGCATTTACACTATATATTAATCACATAAATCATGGTATTACCAAGATATTCTTTGTTCTAACAACATGAATTCATCTTTTAACAACATCAACTCTAGTTTAAATGAAATCAAAATCATCACACCTAAACACATGTGGAACTATGTGAAATATGAGTCAAATGATATTCATATGAATCAAATTGTTAATTTGGTAAATCCAAACGTATTCAAACTAAATAAAGGCAAGCATCACGAATACTTGTTATATATACAAAAAAAGTAACTTCGAAAAATGAATGATTGTGCATGTTATAACATCACGATTTCGTGTCATAGCAATTAAACTATAGTTTAATCACATAAATCATGGTATAACTATGTTATTCTGTTTACTAATAACATGTATTCATTTTTTAACAACATCAATTCAAGTTTAAATGATATCAAAATCATCACACCTAAAACAAGTGGAATTATGTGAATAATGAGCCAAATGATATGCATACAAATCAAATTGTAAATTTGGTAAAACTGAGTGCATTCAATCTAAATAAAAACTAACATCACGAATACTTGTTGTATATACAAAAAAAGTAAGTTCGAAAACCTAATGATCGTGCAAGCTATAACAACACGACTTCATGACATAGCATTTAAACTATAGTTTAATCACATAAATCATTGTATAACCAAGTTATTCTATGTTCTTGCAAAATGCAATCATATTTTAACAACATCAATTGAAGTTTAAATGAAATCAAAATCCTCACACCTAAAACATGTGAAACTATGTGAAAAATGAGCCAAATGATATTCATACAAAAAAAATTTTAATTTGGTAAAACCAAGTGTATTCAAACTAAAATAAAGCTTACATCATGAATACTTGTTGTATATACAAAAAAGTGAGTTTGAAACCGAATGATCGTTCAAGTCATAACAACACGACATCATGTCATAGCATTTAAACTATATTATAACAACATAGCTCATGGTATAACCAAGCTTTCTTTGTTCTAACAACATGTATTCATGTTATAACAACATCAATTCAAGTTTAAATGAAATCAAAATCATCACACCTAAAACATGTGGAACTATGTGAAAAATGAGCCAAATGATATTCATACAAATCAAATTGTAAATTTGGTAAAATCAAGTGTATTCAAACTAAATTAAGGCTAATATCACGAATACTTGTTGTATATACAAAAAAAGTAAGTTCGAAAACTGAATGATAGTACAACTCATTTCAACACGAATCTATGTCATCGCATTTAAACTATAGTTATTCAGATAAATTATTGTATAACAAAGTTATTCTTTGTTCCAACAACATGTATTCATGTTTTAACAACCTCAATTCAAGTAAAATTGAAATCAAAATCATCACACCTAAAACATGTGGAACTATGTGAAAAATGAGCCAAATGATATTCATAAAAATGAAATTGTAAATTTGGTAAACCAAGTGTATTCAAATGAAATAAAGGCTAACATCACGAATACTTGTTGTATGTACAAAAAAACTAAGTTCGTAAACGGAATGATCGTGTAAGTCATAACAACACGACTTCATGTTATAACATTCAAACTATAGTTTAATCACATAAATCATGGTATAACCAATTACTTCTTGGTTCTAACAACATGTATTCATCTTTTAACAACATCAATTCAAGTTTATATGTAATCAAAATAATCACACCAAAAACATGTGGAACTATGTGAAAAATGGTCCAAATGATATTCATACAAATCACATTGTAATTTGGTAAAACCAAGTGTACTCAAACTAAATAAAGGCTAACATCACGAATACTTGTTGTATATACCAAAAAAGTAAGTTCGAAAACGAAATGATCGTACAAGTAATAACAACACGACTTACTGTCATAGCATTTAAAATATAGTTTAATCACATAAATCTTGGTATAACCAAGTTATTCTTTGTTCTAACATCATGTATTCATGTTTTAACAACAACAATTGAAGTTTAAATGAAATCATAATCATCACACCTAAAACTTGTGGAACTATGTAAAAATTAAGTCAAATGATATTCATACAAAGCTTATATTAAATTTGGTAAAACCAAGTGTATTCATACTTAATATAGGCTAACATCACAAATACTTGTTGTATATACGAAAAAAGTAAGTTCGAAAACCTAATGATCGTGCAAGTCATAACAACACGACTTTATGTCATAGCATTTAAACTAAAGTATAATAACATAAATCATGGTATAACCAAGTTATTCTTTGTTTTAACAACATCAATTGATGTTAATATGAAAAAAAAATCATCACACCTAAAACATGTGGAACTATGTGAAAAATGAGCCAACTGATATTCATACAAATAATATTGTAAATTTCTTAAATCGAAGTGTATTCAAACTAAAAAAATGCTAACATCACGAATACTTATTGTATATACAAAAAAAGCATGTTCAAAAACGCAATGATCGTGCAAGTCATAACAACACGACTTCATGTCAAAGAATTTAAACTATAGTTAAATCACATAAATCATTGTATAACCGAGTTTTTCTTGGTTCTAACAACATGTATTCATGTTTTAACAACATCAATTCAAGTATAAATGAGATCAAAATTATCACACTTACAACATGTGGAACTATGTGAAGAAGGAGTCAAATGATATTCATACAAATCAAATAGTATATTCGGTAAATCGAGTGCATTCAAACTAAATAAAGGCTAACATCACGATCACTTGTTGTATATACAAAAAGAGTAAGTTCGAAACAGAATGATCGTGCAAGTCATAACAACACGACTTCAAGTCATAGCATTTAAACTACAGTTTAAACTCATAAATCATGCTATAACCAAGTTATTCTTTGTTCTAACAACATGTATTCATTTTTTAACAAAATCAACTCAAGTTTAAATGATATCAAATCATCACACCTAAAACATGTGGAACTATGTGAAAAATGAGTCAAATGATATTCATACAAATCAAACTGTTAATTTGGTAAAAGCAAATGTATTCAAACTAAATAAAGGGTAACATCACGAATACTTGTTGTATATATAAAAAAAGTAAGTTCCAAAACTGAATGATTGTGCAAGTTATAACAACACGACTTCATGTCATAGCATTTAAACTATAGTTTAATCACATAAATCATTGTCTAACTATGTTATTCTGTTTTCTAATAGTAACGACCCGCCATTCCGCTTGCACGAGATTGTCCGCTTTGTACTAGACTTACCTGAATGACACCGACCTAGTTCTCACGGCTTTAGTTTTTCCCTATCACCCACACTTCCCAGTGGGTCAACCATCCCAAAATTGATCTAGGGTGAGCACGCTTAACTTTCCAGTTCTAACGTTCCGCTTGCCACGTTGCTAGGGAAAAGTGCTCGTGTAATGGAAGACGAATCACTATACATAATTTCTGATCGTTCCCCGTCTATAGCCGATGTAGGGATTCGTCTATACCCTCTCTATCGCACCCCCAAGGGGTCCTTACACTTTCAACATGTATTCATGTTATAACAACACCAATTCAAGTTTCAAATGAATTCAAAATCATCACACCGAAAACATGTGGAACTATGTGAAAAATGAGCCAAATGATATTCAAACAAATAAAATTAAAAATTTGTATAACCAAGTGTATTCAAACTAGAAAAAAGTTACCATCGTGAATTCTTGTTGTATATACAAAAAAAGTAAGTTCGAAAACGGAATGTTCGTTCAAGTCATAACAACACGACTTCATGTCCTACCATTTAAAATATAGTATAATAACATAAATCATTGTATAACCTAGTTTTTCATTGTTATAACAACATGTATTCATGTTTTAACAACATTAATTCCAGTTTAAATGAAATCAAAATCATCACACCTAATACATGTGGAATTGTGTGAAAAATGAGCCAAATGATATTCATACAAATCAAATTGTAAATTTGGTAAAACAAAGTGTATTCAAACTAAATAAAGGCTAATATCACGAATACTTGTTGAATAAACAAAAAAGTAAGTTCGAAAACGGAATGATAGTGCAAGTCATTACAACACGAATTCATGTCATCGCATTTAAACTATAGTTTAATCAGATAAATCATTGTATAACCAAGTTATTCTTTGTTCCAACAACATGTATTCATGTTTTAACAACCTCAATTAATGTATAAATTCAATCAAAATCATCACACCTAAAACAAGGGAAACTATGTGAAAAATGAGTCAAATGATATTCATACAAATCAAATTGTAAATTTGGTAAACCAAGTGTATCCAAATTAAATAAATGCTAAAATCACGAATACTTTTTGTATATACAAAAATAGTTAATTCAAAAACGGAATGATCGTGCAAGTCATAACAACACGACATCATGTCATAGCATTTAAACTAAAGTTTATTCACATAAATCATGGTATAACCATGTAATTCTTGGTTCTAACAACATGTATTCATTTTTTAACAACATCAATTCAAGTTTAATTCATATCAAAATCATCACACCTAGAACATGTGGAACTATGTGAGAAATGAGACAAATGTTATTCATACAAATCACATTGTAAATTTGGTAAAACCAAGCATATTCAAACTAAATAAAGACTAACATCCCGAATACTTGTTGCATATACAAAAAAAGTAAGTTGGAAAACCTAATGATCGTGCAAGTCATAACAACACGACTTTATGTCATAGTATTTAAACTATAGTTTAATCACATAAATCATGGTATAACCAAGTTATTCTTTGTTCTAATAACATGTATTCATCTTTTAACACGATCAATTCAAGTTTAGATGAAATCATAATCATCAGACCTAAAACATGTGGAACTATGTGAAAAATGAACCAAATGATATTCATACAAATCAAATTGTAAATTTGGAAAAACCAAGTGTATTCAAATTAAATAAAGGCTAATATCACGAATACTTGTTAAATATACAAAAAAAGTAAGTTCGAAAATGGAATGATCGTGCAAGTCATAACAACATGACTTCATGTCATAGCATTTCAACTATAGTTTAATCACATAAATAACAGTATAACCAAGTTATTCTTTGTTCAAACAAGACGAATTCATGTTTTAAGAACATCAATTCAAGTGAAAAAGAAATCAAAATTATCACACCAAGATCATGTGAAACAATGTGAAAAACGAGCCAAATGATATTCATACAAATCAAATTATAAATTTGTTAAAACCAAGTGTATTTAAACTAAATAAAGGCTAACATCACGAATACTTGTTGTATATACAAAAAAAGTAAGTTCGAAAACGTAATGATCGTACAAGTCATAACAACACGACTTCATGTCATAACATTTAAGCTATAGTTTAATCACATAAATCATGGTATCACCAAGTAATTCATGGTTCTAACAACATGCATTCTTGTTTTAACAACATCAATTCTTGTTTGATTGAAATCAAAATCATCACACCTAGAACATGTGGAACTTTGTGAAAAATGAGCCAAATGATATTCATACAAATCACATTGTGAAATTGTTAAAACCAAGTGTATTCAAACTAAATAAAGCCTAACTTCACGAATACTTTTTGTATACACAAAAACAATAAGTTCGAAAACGGAATGATCGTTCATGTCGTAACAACACAACTTCATTTCATAGAATTTAAACTATAGTTTAATCAGATAAATAATAGTATAACCAAGTTATTCTTTGTTCTAACAACATGAATTCATGTTCTAACAACATCAATTAATGTTTAAATGAAATCAAAATTATCACACCTAGAACATGTGGAACAATTTGAAAAATGAGCCAATTGATATTCATACAAATCAAATTGTAAATTTAGTAAAACCAAGTGTATTCAAACTAAACTAATTCTAACATCACGAATACTTGTTGTATATAAAAAAAAGTAAGTTCGAAAATGGAATGATCGTGCAAGTGATAACAACACGACTTCATGTCATAGCATTTAAACTATAGTTTCATCAGATAAATTATGTTATAACTAAGTTAGTCTTTGTTCTAACAACATGTATTCATGTTTTAACTACATCAATTCAAGTTTGAATGAAATCAAAATCATCACACCTACAACATGTGGAACAATGTGAAAAATGAGCCAAATGATATTCATACAAATAAAATTGTAAATTTGGTAAATCCAAGTGTATTCAAACTAAATAAGGCTAATAACAGGAATACTTGTTGTATATACAAAAAAAGTAAGTTAAAAAAACGAATTATCGTGCAAGTCATAACAACACGACTTCATGTCATAGGATTTAAACAATAGTTTAATCACATAAATCATGGTATAACCAAGTTATTCATTGTTCTAACAACACGTATTGATGTTGTAAACTGGATTTAGATACAACAAAGAAGTCAGAACCTCATTCGGAGTATGAAACCATCGTGAATTTCAGAGTGCGGTAAAATATGTCGGTTCGCAAAGTGAACAGTGATATTTATGGGCACTGACCCCCATGTTGAAAAGTCATGAGATTCTCGTTTGTTCTAACAATCTGATACCCTTAGTTTGCGCAAGAAGATTTCAACCTTACTCACGGTTTTCTAAAAAAAAAGAAAAAGTTTACGAGCGAGTTCTAAACTTCGAGACAAGGCGATATATTGTGGTTTACGACTCAGAATTTCAATCTGAAAGCCAGGAGACTATTGATATTGCCGGGTTTATTTACGTAATTATGACACCCGCGGGGCTTGTCTGACGTGGCTAAATGTTTTTTTCGGTATTCTGATGTGATTTCGGGTTGAAATGGCGACACGGGTATTTTCGTAATTTGAACACTCCCGAGTCCGATCGTTACACATACTATGGTATTTTTGGTATTATGAGGTGATTTCGGTTTGAAATGGCTTCTGGGTTTTTTTCGTAATTTGGACACCCTCGGGATCGATCGGTACACTCACTATGGCATTTTCGGTATTCGGAGGTGATTTCTAGATGAAATGTCGTCGGGGGTATTTTCGTAATTTTGACATCAACGAGTCCAATCGGTACGCCCACAATGCTATTTTATGTAATCTGATGCATTTTTATTGCCTTTGGGCATCTGGAGGCCGCATGGAAAGTTTTCGGAGGAGGCATGACAGTTTTCAGATAATTACGTGTCGGAGTGACCCCAAGGGTCACCTGTCGATCGAGTAGCATACCGGACGATCGGAGACATTACGATAGATATTCGGGCAAGATCGGGTGTTTTTATAGAAGTTTCGCCAAATTGGATAAAACTGGGCTTTGAACTCATAGGTGAGTTGCTGGGCTTATATCCTCTATAAATATATGTCTCTAGTTATTTGAAAAGGGTTTGGAATCAAAATCGAAGAAAACTCGGAATCTGAAATCCAGAAATCTGCCAAGTCTCAGAATCCGCGACAAATTTGCTTATAAGCTTCAAATCCGCGATAATTTGTCACTAAAGGCCAAATCCGCGATAAATTTGCACATTGGAAGTGAAATTCGCGACTAATTTGGAGGTGAATAGTGCTGCGTATACAAAAACGATCAGAAAATTGACTAAGGCACAAATCCGCGATAAATTTGCACATTGGAAGTAAAATCCGCGACTAATTTGGAACTGAATAGTGCTTCGGATACAAAAACGATCAGAAAATTGACTAAGGCACAAATCCCCGATAAATTTGCACAAGAAAGGCGAAATCCGCGATAAATTTGCACATTAAAGGCCAAATCGGCGATAAATTTTCCAGTGAACAGTAATTTCTGCTCTTTTGTCCCGGTTTTCAATATCGAGTTCATTTCTCGCACCGGATCGACCCTATATCATTTATTCTGGCCATTGAATTGTGTATAAAGACCAATATCCGCGGTAAATTGCTCTTATACTCAAATCCGCGATGAATTTGAAGGTGAATAGTGTTGCGAATAAAAAATCGATTATAGATTTGGCTAAGGCAAATTTCCACGTGGAATTTGCACTAAAAATGGCAAATCCGCGATAAAGTTTCGAGTGAATAGTAATTTCTGCGTTTTCTACCTGGTTTCCAGTTTCGAGCTCATTTTTCGTCCCGGATCGAGACTACATCATTTATTTTGATCGGAGAAACTGTATATTTTGTATTTGTGAACTTTTTATCATAGTGAAACACTCAAGTAGAGCTTCGCTCTCCCAAGGACGTAAGCTCACACATTGTGGGCCCAACTTCGTAATTTCTCGTGAATGAACAACACCATCAACAAAAAAAAAATTTGACTGATCAAAAATACCAAAAATATTTTAAGACAAGATCAGTTTGGCGCCGTCCGTGGGGACCTGAGACTTAGTCCCATTGAGAGTTCTTGTGCTGAGCTTGGATTTTGTTATCTATTATGATGAGTTGGGATTTTTGATATGAGAACGATGTAGATGAAGATATTGTGATGGAGTCTACCCTCATTCGATAGAAATCGATAGATATTTTTGGGACTCAATCAGTGCCGCCGGAAGAGTTCTCGGTAGTGGGAACATCTAACAAACCTCTGGAGCGGGATTTCATCCGGATGGTACCTATTATAAACGCATTGCATCTGTGTGTGCCATCATAAACGTCAGCGGTGATTTCAACTATTTCATAATAGAGCAGTGGATAATGTATGAGGTAGAGTTATATAAGAAAGAATGAGATTAGAAAGAGCATGTGAAGAGTTGGTTGTTGGTTGATATCTTGAGTAAATAAGAATTTATGTGTGAAACAAGTTTTTTTGAGGTTAATGTGATGAAAGTCAATAGAGTATTAGATAAACAGTTTGTTTTCACTTAATAATTAGAGGCGCGAATGATATCTGAAGTAAATATTGTATAAGAGTTTGATGATTAAAACGTGGTGGACTCAAGCAATAGCTCGAACCTCATTCATCATATGAGGGTAGAGTCTAAGTTTTGAAGGATTGTTGGTAACGAAGAGCAAAATGATACTTGAATGAGTTTACTGGAAGTCAATCTGAGAATTGGATATGAAAGAAGACAGGTATATGGTTAACATACCCAAGATATCCATCTTAGCTCCGCTAATGACGGTGATTATGGTTTGTAAGAGAACATAATTAAGCTCTTCAATAGAAAAAGAAAAGCTATGGCATCGATGGAAGTTCTGCAAAGTCAATGGTGGGCGAAGAATCTCCCACAGTATTAGGGTTTCGGCAGCTTCTTTGAATGAGACTATATTTCGGTTATTCAACCTTTTGGAGAAGTTTTCTATCATTTCATATCGGGATTCATGCATCAATTTTATTCGGCCTATGTGCATTTCAATGTATCGGTGGAGTCAACTACATCTTTAATTACTTTGCGGAATGATCCTAAGGAGACATTGTTGGGTGTTGTAACCCGATTTGAGGAGCAATGCAGAAGCATCCCTCGAATTATTGTTAGTATGAAAGTCGGAGTATTTCAGCTTATTTTGGTTGGCCACCCTCCACGCAATTCTTGAACATGGATCGTTGGAAGAAATGGAAGAGATTGCCCTAAGATGTACCTAGTATATTGCTGAAGATGAAGCAGTGTGTGATAATGAAGCCATGGAAAACTGAGATGCGGACTTTTTCGGCACTCAATTACAAGCATATTCTCACCATGATAACAATTGAAAGGAGGATCCCTTATATATCTCCATTCATTATAAGCACTGACACTGTGGACTCATGAATCACAAGTATTTTGTCATCTTCCAATATTGTTTCAGACAAGTTACTGANTACTCTATAATCGAGTTATTGATAACACAGAGCCTATCTCGAAGATGGCATCTAATAGTCTTTCTTAGCCATCGGAAATGGTATTCGTTTGGAATATTCTGAATCAATCATGAATGATTCATCTATTTGATTTACTTCACTATTCAGAATGGTTTTCGTCTGGAACGGTATTCATTATGTCGTTGTTATTAGCGGTCATATCATCGTGTCTTCCAATGGTGATTTGTCGATCTTTTCAAATGCCTCTACGTGGTTATGAGGGTTTTTCACTTGAGTTATTTAATGAGATCAGAGAATTATGGTTGTTGGGCATTCATATCCCTACCCCATTTGATTATGAAGTTTCCTACCTCTCCGAAAAAAAAAAAAGAAAAAAAAGACAAATCTGGTGTTGTTATGTTCTTTTTATAATATCATGTGTCGAAGCGATATCAAGGTCTCTAGTACCAAGAAAGACGTTTTTATGGTGAGATTCTTATCAGAAAGAACAATTTTATTAAGATGATACGTTTTTGCTCAAGAAGGATAAGGAGAATGATATAAAGATGGAACCTATGGTGTGAAGTTGGTTTTAAAGAATAAAAACGAATTACTTAAAGAACCAAAAATTCTCCCATGAAAAGGAAAAGACAATTGATGAATATGTGGAAAGTTCGTTGCAAGCATGAATCATCGTGTCTGTGAGATACACGTAATTGGTCACGGACCTATCAGTGCTCCCAAAGTTGATCAATAACTGCAGAATTTGAATTTATTTCACGTTGTTGAGTGAAGCATGGTTGTAGGACCTATATTTACCGGCGTCACATACATATTATTTAAATTTGTCAGTGTAAGGTTTCCCAATTATGCATTTTGGTTTGTTTGAAGAAAGCAGTTGTAACGTACCAACATTCAATTAAGTCAATATTTAAATTTATGATAGGGAGAATGTGTGGAATTCAATATTGATGGCATACAGATAAAAACCGGTATGGAAGTAATCATGACCAATATTTGAGCGAATGATTCAGTATATTGAAAAGTTATTCAATGAAGTGGAACCCTCTTAGAGGTACGTTTTATGTGAAAGCATGAAATTTCCTTGGTCATATGATGTTTCATGAACAAAAGTTGATAAGTTATCAATCAAGAAAAATTTGATATTCCTTCTTGCACTGCGAGAAGGTAAACTTTTAAGAATTGAATGAATAGAGTCAATTGGTTTTTGAAAGTCGGAAGCATTATATGAGAAAAGATTTGTTTATGTTTCTAATTTCCTCTCGAAAAACATTGGGTTTCATATCTTGCGCATTTAAAGAAGACGTAAATGATGCCTTAGTTGGGCGCAATGACGAGAAACATTGGTCAATAATCATGTTCGTAGGAAAATACAAAAGGTCGAATTTTGTTGAACTGACCTTAGTTCTATTTAGATAGCAGATTTAAGATCTTATGAAAGTGATTCTCATGAAAGTGAGAGTATATGCGAAAATATATATTGACAAGAATAGACTGAGTGATTATTTTTCTTTCAAGGAAACGTTGAAGAGAATAGTTATGTCATGTTGTCACGATTAAAGTATCTTCTCTTGGTACTATACATGTTTTGATGACCGGGAAGCAAAGACCCATGCTATTTAACCCAATAGCGGATTCACATGATAAAACGAGTATGCTTAGTACATTCTGATGAGCGGAATTTCATATGCTCAAATTAGAGGTTGTGGACCTCTATGATACTTGTCAATCTAATTGCGTCAACACTGGGGACTCGCGAGTAAAAATGTTTTGATCGGATGTGCAAATCACGTGCATTTTGAATTGGGATCCGCTGAACCAGTAATCATGAGGGGACAAATACAAGGAATCTAGAGTTTATTCCACTCGTGAGAATGAGATCTTATTGAAGGGAATGAAACACATTGTTATTAGAAGTCTTCCCACATATTATGGATTATCGAAAGGTCATGTTTTTCTTTTCGATGAATTCATCCCCAAGTCAGCAGATAAAAGTGATACTTTTCTGAAGCATTTTTCTAAATGTATATATTAATTGGTATTCCGAGCCTAGAATAAGATTATGAACACAAGGTGATAAGCCAACCCACGCTTATATTGTGTGCTAGTTCGGGATCCAAAAGACCTTGGTAATGAATATTGCAACGGGATTCTTCGAAAAGCGTGGAAGTGAATTATGTGAGTATTATTATATCTAGCAGAAGGAGTAGCCTACTCCAAATAACATCGAGGAAACTCCATCTACATTTTTATTCTATTTCCATGTGGAATATTGCACATAGTTATTCGAAAAAATTCGAGAGCGAATAATGCGTTCATTATTATCGTATGTTGCATTCTATGCCTAGGTCTTTCAGACTCACTAATGGATATATTGAGATACTTGAAAGCTAAATTTCCGATGTATTAAGATCCTTAGAAGGAGGGCGACTATTCGAATGTAGGTATGTGACTACAATTGCGTTAATTGCTATTGATTATAGTTGACTCGATATTATAGAAATTCGAGATGGTTGATCTTTTTTGCAAGTGGTACTGTGAATGGGAGATTCCATGTGAGATTACGACGGTAATGAGAAAATGAATGTGTAAGATTACGAATTTGAGCGGAGAGGATATGCCACGGACTTGACATATTTCCAATTGGCGCAAATATTCTGTATAGACGTGACTCTTCAATTTTTTTGAAAAATAAAATTCCCATCTTTTTTCTCATATTCTGAATTTTTCACATCCTTTTAGATGACATGAGGTCAATCCACTAGGAGACTGGTAAGATAGGAGTCAGGTTCATTGCATATTAGTATGACGGAGGATAGAAAAATAAATAACATAAGATAGATTAGAATGCAATGTACCGCCTGTCGTGTAGTTGATCAACCTCAAACTCATCAAATTGGATGTTGGGTCAAAATATTTTTTAAACCGAAGAGTCTCTGTCTGCAGCAGAATCGTCTATACATATATACTGTTGGAATATGTCAAGGGCCCCGATAGTTTGATAGCCGGCCACGTTCCGAGCATGATTCCATGGCACACGAGAGCCTTTTTTCCGGACTCCTCCATGACATGCCGTCGAGGGTCGCGCCCTCGTCGGAGGCTGGTCACAATCCGCAGTGAGAAAGGACATCCGTCTCCTCCGTTGTCCCAAAAGGACCATTTAGTCTAGGGTATTGGATCTATCTAGGCTGGAGTGAAAAATTTACGTCAGTCTAAGGATTGTACCCTGAACCTGACTCTACTTCCGTCTAGATGGTAAAGGCTCTCCGGTGACAGGCACCCGATCTATACGAGTAGGAGTGAAATATTTACGCCAATCTAAGGATTGTATCCTTATCCTAGCGCTACTTCTATTCGGGTAGTGAAGGTTTCCTACGTTTACTTACCTTTACGGAGGAGAATGGGAAAGGTCTAGTGGAGATGCATGTAATGCTTACGGTTCGTGATAGTATGTGAGGCAGAAAGACATCTGTCTCCTCCGTTGTCCCACATGGACTTTTTGGTCTAGGGGATTGTATCCATCTAAGCGGAAGTGAAAAATTTACGTCAGTCTAAGGATTGTATCCTGAACCTGACGCTACTTTCCTCTAGACAGTGAAGGTCCTCTAGTGCGAGGCACCTGAGCCACCTGAATAGGAGTGAAATATTTACACCAGTCTAAGGATTGTACCTTGAACCTGGCGCTACTTCTATTCGAGCAGTGAAGGTTTCTTACGTTTATTTTCTCTTGCGGAGGAGAACGGGAAAGGTCAGGCCTAGTAAGGATGGGATGATTATGGGTGCAAGGTTATACCTAGAAAGAAAACGTGAGGGGCGCTACTCTAGGCCCACGGG
Source organism: Utricularia reniformis (assembly GCA_009725065.1). Taxonomy (NCBI): domain Eukaryota; kingdom Viridiplantae; phylum Streptophyta; class Magnoliopsida; order Lamiales; family Lentibulariaceae; genus Utricularia; species Utricularia reniformis. The sequence continues at coordinate 216,056 of RWGZ01001036.1, forward strand.
TACTTGTTCATACCCGAGCATATGTGATTAGTCAGGGTGCTTGGTGAGGCCTTGGACTAGTGGGTGCTTGTTGAGACCAAGAAGTTGTGATTGGTAAGGTTGCTTGGTGAGACCCTGGACTCGTGGGTGCTTGTTCAGACCCGAGCATATGTGATTAGTTAGCGTGTTGGTGATGCCTTAGACAAGTGGGTGCTTGTTGAGACCCTGAAGTTGTAATTAGTAATGGTGCTTGGTGAAGCCTTGGACTAGTGAGTGCTTGTTCAGACTCAGGAGTTGTGATTAGTCAAGGTGCTTGGTGAGGACTTGGACTTGTCGGTGCTTTATCAGACCCAGAAGTGGAAGTGATGTCAGATGCTCGTTGAGATACGCAAAAAGACATCTTCCTCCTCCATGGTCCTCAAAAGGCCACCTAAGCCAAGGTACTGGATCTTTCTATGCGGAGTGAAAAATTTACGAGAGTCTAAGGATTGTACCCTAAACTTGACACTACTTCCGTATAGGAATAGATGGCTCTCTCTGGCGCAAGGTACCCGATCTATCCAGGTGGGTGTGAAAAATTTATGTCAGTCTAAGGATTGTACCCTGAACCTGACGCTACCTTCACCTGGACTGTGATAGATTCCTATGCTAATTTTTTGGAGGAGAACGGAACATGTCGATCTAAGTAAGCGGTGTTGGGCGCTCGTTTAGGTCCAATACCATGACTTGAGGAATTCTATTTATGATCAAGGCGACCATGTGATAGTCTTATGGTATGGTTTTCACTATTTATGATCGAGTGTTCTCATTTACGATCAAAGTGACCAAGTGATGGCCTTATGGCATCAATTCCCATTATTTATGTTCGGGTATTCACAGTTATTATCTATGTTTTAAAGTAATATCCCTATAAAAGGGATCATTTTATGAGAATTTATCGCATGTATTAATTATCTATTTATGAATGACCAATGAATCATATTTATGGATTTCATTTGGATAAGCGATTAAAATGGAAAATATTCGTCTTATGGTACGAATACCACTAAATTCTATTATAACTGAGGACTCCCAGTTATGACCAAAGTGATCAAATGGGTGGCCGATAACAGGGAATATTTTGTTAAAGAGTCTTATCTTGNTGCGTGTCGTTATTTATGGCCATAAGGCCTAGAGAATTATTGTCTGCATGACATAGATTATCCTATTACCATCGGAGATGTCCTATGTCGTTTTGTGGCTGACATATAATCTCTTACCGAGATAATCCGAATATAGAAACAACTATCTAGCTTGATCAAGTTGAGAGATTTAACAGGAGAAGGAACTTAGTAGAGAAAAATCCTAATGTTAGAGATAAAGAGAATCTGTTTCAAAGAAAACTGGGGATTTCTTTTATCAAAGGAAACATATGAGTAATCAATATTGAGAAGATGAAAATATAACAGTTCTCGGCTTTCTTTTGAGGCAGTGTTATGTTCTTGCTGGTTTTATGTTGTTTCCTACATGATTCTCAGTCGGGGATCTTGGTGTTCTTTTCTTATAACCTGTAGAGTTCAGCTAACATCTTCCAAAGCGAAGCTTCCCCCGCAATAAAGATTTACTTAAGGATAGAATCTTAATTCTCACACAGTATACATGGGAAGCATGAATAGAGGGAAGATAATGATTTTGCCTCAATCGGCATGTCCTCGACGTAACATTCTATGAGCGGCAAGGCCATAATCAGCCTTTTACTAAGAAATCAAGGATGTCATGTAGACGAGAGTCTTAGTAGGTTCCTAATAATTGAGCTGCGGAGAAAATATGCATATGATCAACTGTAAGCGTAAGTTAATTGTCTCAAAGTAATAAGTATGACAAAGGAATAAGTACCAACCTCGTGGCGGATGTGAAAAAATGATGTTCTTATTCGGATGTGGGGATATCTTAGGCAGGAAAAAGGCAAGTGAGCTCGAAATTGTAGAGTAACAATCATAGTGGAATTAGATAAAATTGCCAAGTTGAGAAGTCAAGCGAATCCTCCAAGTCGTGTAAAACTGGATTTTGATACAAGAAAGAAGTCAGAACCTCATTCGAAGTTTGAAACCATCGTGAATTTCAGATTGCGGTAAAATACGTCTGTTCGCAAAGTAAACAGTGATTTTTATGGGAACGGACCACCTGGTTGAAATTCTCACGACTTATTTTATGGTAAAATAAGTCGTGAGATTCTCGTTTGATCTCACAATCTGATACCCTTAGTGTACGCAAGAAGATTTCAACCATACTCACTGTTTTCTAAAAAAAAAAAAATTGTACGAACGAGTTCTAAACTTCGAGACGAGCCGATATAATGTGGTTTACGACTCAGAATCTGAATCTGAAAACTATGGGACTATTGATATTGCTCGGGGTTATTTAGGTAATTATGACACCCCCCGGGCTCGTTTGACGTGGCTAAATGATTTTTTCGGTATTCTAAATTGATTTCGGGTTGAAATGGCGACACATGTATTTTCGTAATTTAGAAACCCCTGGTCCGATCGTTACAAATACTATTGTATTTTTGGTATTAGGAGGTGATTTCGGGTTGAAATGGCGTCGTGGGATTTTTCATAATTTGGACACCCTCGGGTTCGATCGGTAAACTCACTATGGCATTTTCGGTATTCGGAGGTGATTTCTGGTTGAAATGTCGTCGGGGGTATTTTTGTAATTTTGACATCAACGGGTCAATCGGTACTCCCACAATGGTATTTTTTGTAATCTGATGCATTTTTATTGACTTTGAGCATCTGGAGGCCGCATGGAAAGTTTTCGGAGGAGACACGACTATTTTCGGATAATTACGAGTTGGAGTGACCCCAAGGGTCACGGGTCGATCGAGGAGCATACCGGACGATCAGAGATATTACGATAGATATTTTGGCGAGATCGGGTGTTTTTATAGAAGTTTGTCCAAATCAGGCCAAATTTTATAAGACTGGGCTTTGAACCCAAAGAGAATTGCTGGGCCTAAATCCTCAATAAATACAGGTCTCTAGTCATTTGAAAAGGGTTCGGAATCAATATCGAAGAATACTCGGAATCTGAAATCCTGAAATCTTCCAAGTCTCAAAATCCGTGACAAATTTGCTTAGGAGCTTCGAATCCGCGATAATTTGTCACTGAAGGCCAAATCTGCGATAAATTTGCACATTGGAAGTGAAATCCGCGACAAATTTGTAGGTGAATAGTTCTACGGATACAAAAACGATAAGAAAATTTACTAAGGCACAAATCCGCGATAAAATTGCACATTGGAAGTAAAATCCGCGACTAATTTGGAGGTGAACAGTGCTCCAGATACAAAAACGATCAAAAAATTGACTAAGGCACAAATCCGAGATAAATTTGCACATGAAAGACCAAATCCGTAATAAATTTGCACATTAAAGGCCAAGTCGACGATAAATTTTCCAGTGAACAGTAATTTATGCACTTTTGTCCCGATTTTCAATATAGAGTTCATTTATCGCACCGGATCGACCCCATATCACTCATTTTGGCGATTGAATTGTGTATAAAGACCAATATCGACGGTAAATTGGCCTTATACACAAATACGCGATGAATTTAAATGTGAATAGTGTTACAGATAAAAAATCGATCATAAATTTGGCTAAGGCAAATTTATGCCGGGAATTTGCACTAAATATGGCAAATCCGCGATAAAGTTTCCACTGAATAGTAATTTCTGCGTTTTCGACCCGGTTTCCAGTTTCAGACTCATTTTTCGTATCGGATCGAGATTACATCATTTATTTTGATCGGAGAAACTATATATTTTGTATTTGTGAACTTTTTATCATAGTGAAACACCCAGGCAGAGCACGGCTATCCAGAGGACGTAAACTCACACATTATGTGCCAAACCTCGTAATTTGTCGTGTATAAAAAACAACATCAACAACAACAAAAAAATTTGACAAATCAAAAATAAGAAAAATATCTTAATACGAGATCAAATAAAATAAAGTGTATTCAATCTAAATAAAGGCTAACATCATGAATACTTGTTGTATATACAAAAATAGTAAGTTCGAAAATGGAATGATCGTTCAAGTCATAACAACACGAGTTCATGTCATAGCATTTAAACTATAGTTTAATCACATAAATCATGGTATAACCAAGTTATTCTATGTTCTAACAACATGTATTCATGTTTTAACAACATCAATTCAAGTTTAAATGAAATCAAAATCATCGCAACTAAAACATGTGTAACTATGTGAAAAATTAGCCAAATCATATTTATACGAATCAAATTGTAAATTTGGAAAAACCAAGTGTATTCAAATTAAAAAAACGCTAAAATCATTAATACGTGTTGTATATACAAATAAAGTAAGTTTCAAAACGGAATGATCGTGCAAGTCATAACAACACGACTTCATTTCATAGGATTTAAACTATAGTTTGATCACATAAATCATGGTATAACCAAGTTATTCTTTGTTCTAACAACATGTATTCATGTTTTAACAAAATCAATTCAAGTTTAAATGAAATAACAATCATCACACCTAAAACATGAGTAACAATGTGTAAAAAGAGCCAAATGATATTCATACAAATCAAATTGTAAATTTGTAAAACCAAGTGTATTCAAACTAAATAAACGCTAACATCATTAATACTTGTTGTATATACAAATAAAGTAAGTTTCAAAACGGAATGATCGTGGAAGTCATAACGACACGACTTCATGTCATAGAATTTAAACTATAGTTTAATCAGATAAATCATGGTATAACCAAGTAATTCTTGGTTCAAACAACATATATTCATTTTTAACAACATCAATTCAAGTTAAATTTAAATCAAAATCATCACACCAAGAGCATGTGGAACTATGTGAAAAATGAGCCCAATGATATTCATACAAATCACATTGTAAATTTGTTAAAACGAAGTGTATTCAATCTAAATAAAGCCTATGTAATAGCCAAGAAGTATGATGGAATAATAGTAGAGAATATAGTGGTAAAGTCTAGAAAAGGAACAACGACTGGTACGAGAATGAAAGAACGAAAAAGGAAACGAAAAGATTGAAAAGAAAAACAAAAGATAAAGGAGGGGTCAAAAGAAAATGAAGTAGGGATCAAAAGGTGAATTAGAGAAAGTGAAAATGTCTATAAATAGGGGTGGGAAGGCCCAAACAAAAGTTAATTATCACAAAGCCACGAAAATCCACGAAAAACCCGAAAAACACGAAAATTTTCGCGAAAGATAAAATTGCCGCGGAAATTATTCAGGGAGAAAAATTTCGCGGAAAACCTAAACCACAAACGATGTTGTGGAAATTTTGAAGAACAAATTATAGTTTAACCAAGATATTCTTTGTCCTAACAAATGTATTCATGTTTTAACAACATCAATTCAAGTTTAAATGAAATCACAATCATCACACCTTAAACATAAGGAACTATGTGAAAAATGAGCCAAATTATATTCATACAAATCAAATTGTAAATTTGGTAAAACCAAGTGTATTCAAACTAAATAAAGGCTAACATAAGGAATACTTGTTGTATATAAAAAACCAGTAAGTTCGAAAACAGAAGGATCATGCAAGTCATAACAACATGACCTCATGTCATAGCATTTAAATTGTAGTTTAATCACATATATCATGGTATAACAAAGTTTTTCTTTGTTCTAACAACATATATTCATGTTTTAACAACATCAATTCATGTATAAATGAAATAAAAATCATCACACCTAAAACTTGTGGAACTATGTGATAAAGGAGCCAAGTGACATTCATACAAATCAAATTGTAAATTTGGAAAAACCAAGTGTATTCAAACTAAATAAGGCTAACATCACGAAAATTTTTTGTATATACAAAAAAAGGAAATTCGCAATCGGAATATCGTGCAAGTCATGACAACACGAGTTCATGTCATAGTATTTGAACTATAGTTTAATCACATAAATCATGGTATAACCAAGTTATTCTTTGTTCTAACATCATGAATTCATGTTTTAACAATATCAATTCAAGATATAATGAAATCAAAATCATCACACCAAAGACAAATGGAATAATGTGAAAAATGAACCAAATGATGTTCATACAAATCAAATTGTATATACAAAATAAGTAAGTTCGAAAACGGAAGGATCATGCAAGTCATAACAACATGACTTCATGTCATAGCATTTAAAATTATAGTTTAATCACATAAATCATGGTATAACCAAGTTATTATTTGTTCTAACAACATATACTCATGTTTTAACAACATCAATTCATTTATAAATGAAATCAAAATCAACACACCTAAAACTTGTGGAACTATGTGATAAATGAGCCAAGTGACATTCATACAAATCAAATTGTAAATTTGCTTAAACCAAGTGTATTCAAACTAAATAAAGACTAACATCACGAATACTTCTTGTATATACAAAAAAAGAAAATTCTAAAACGGAATGATCGTGCATGTCATGACAACACGACTTCATGTCATAGTATTTAAACTATAGTTTAATCACATAAATCATTGTATAACCAAGTTTTTCTTTGTTTTAATAACATGAATTCATGTTTTAACAACATCAATTCAAGTTTAAATGTAATAAAAAACATCACACCTAGAACAAATGGAACAATGTGAAAAATGTGCCAAATGATACTCATACAAATCAAATTGTAAATTTTGTAAAACCAAGTGTATTCAAACTAAATAAAGACTAACATCACGAATACTTGTTTTGTATACTAAAAAATTAAGTTTGAAAACGAATGATCGTGCAGGTCATAACAACACGACTTCATTTCATATCATTTAAACTATAGTTTAATCACATAAATCACGATATAACCAAGAAATTCATGGTTCTAGCAACATGTATTCATGTTTTAACAACATCAATTCAAGTTTAATTGATATCAAAATCATCACACCTACAACAAGTGGAACTATGTGAAAAAGGAGCCAAATGATATTCATACAAATCACACTGTAAATTTGTTAAAACAAAGTGTATTAAAACTAAATAAAGCCTAACATCACGAATACTTGTTGTATATACAAGAAAAGTAAGTTCGAAAACGGAATGATCGTTCATGTCATAACATTTAAAGAATAGTTTATCACATAAATCATGGTATAACCAAGTTATTCTTTGTTCTAACAACATGATTTCATATTTTAACAACATCAATTCAAGTTTAAATGAAATCAAAATCATCACACCTAGAACATGTGGGACAATGTGAGAAATGAACCAAATGATATTCATACAAACAAAATTGTAAATTTGGTAAATCCAAGTGTATTCAAACTAAATAAATGCTCACATCACGAACACTTGTTGTATATACAAAAAAAGTAAGTTTGAAAATGGAATGATCGTGCAAGTCATGACAACACGACTTCATGTCATAGCATTTAAACTATAATTTATTCACATAAATCATGGTATAACCAAGTTATTCTTTGTTCTAACAACATGTATTCATGTTTTAACAACATTGATCTCGTCTAAAAATATTTTAGCCGTGTATTTATGATCAGTCGATTTATTTAATCATGTGAGTTCAATTTATGTGGGTACACGAGCGATATACGAGGTTGGGCCCACAATGTACGGGCTTACGTCCTCGGGAGGGCAATGCTCTACCTTGGTTTTCACTATGATATTCAAAGAATACAATTACAATGATGTGATATCAATAATCAAGATGGAAGCGGGTCGGAAAACGATCGGGACTGCCAAAAACACTCCGTTACGGCGAAACTGCCAAAAGCACTCCGTTACGGTGAAACTGCCAAAAGCTCTGTTACGGTGAAACTGCCAAAACCTCTGTTAAGGTGAAACTGNATCCTGCATGTCATGACAACACGACATCATGTCATAGTATTTAAACTATAATTTAATCACATAAATCATTGTATAACCAAGTTTTTCTTGTTTTAACAACATGAATTCATGTTTTAACAACATCAATTCAAGTTTAAATGTAATCAAAATCATCACAGCTAGAACAAATGGAACAATGTGAAAAATGTGCCAAATGATACTCATACAAATCAAATTGTAAATTTTGTAAAACCAAGTGTATTCAAACTAAATAAAGACTAGCATCACGAATACTTGTTTTGTATACTAAAAAATTAAGTTTGAAAACGAATGATCGTGCAGGTCATAACAACACGACTTCATTTCATATCATTTAAACTATAGTTTAATCACATAAATCACGATATAACCAAGTAATTCATGGTTATAGCAACATGTATTCATGTTTTAACAACATCAATTCAAGTTTAATTGATATCAAAATCATCACACCTACAACAAGTGGAACTATGTGAAAAATGAGCCAAATGATATTAATACAAATCACACTGTAAATTTGTTAAAAAAAAGTGTATTCAAACTAAATAAAGCCTAACATCACGAATACTTGTTGTATATACAAAAAAAGTAAGTTCGAAAACGGAATGATCGTTCATGTCATAACATTTAAACAGTAGTTTATCACATAAATCATGGTATAACCAAGTTATTCTTTGTTCTAATAACATGATTTCATATTTTAACAACATCAATTCAAGTTTAAATGAAATCAAAATCATCACACCTAGAACATGTGGGACAATGTGAGAAATGAACCAAATGATATTCATACAAACCAAATTGTAAATATGGTAAATCCAAGTGTATTCACACTAAATGAAGGCTAACATCGCGAATACTAGTTGTATATACAAAAAAAGTAAGTTTGAAAATGGAATGATCGTGCAAGTCATGACAACACGACTTCATGTCATAGCATTTAAACTATAATTTATTCACATAAATCATGGTATAACCAAGTTATTCTTTGTTCTAACAACATGTATTCATGTTTTAACAACATTGATCTCGTCTAAAAATATTTTAGCCGTGTATTTATGATCAGTCGATTTATTTAATCATGTGAGTTCAATTTATGTGGGTACACGAGCGATATACGAGGTTGGGCCTGCAATGTACGGGCTTACGTCCTCGGGAGGGCAATGCTCTACCTTGGTTTTCACTATGATATTCAAAGAATACAATTACAATGATGTGATATCAATAATAAAGATGGAAGCGGGTCGGAAAACGATCGGGACTGCCAAAAACACTCCATTAAGGTGAAACTGCCAAAAGCACTCCGTTACGGCGAAACTGCCAAAAACTCTGTTACGGTGAAACTGCAAAAAGCTCTGTTACGGTGAAACTGCCAAAAGCTCTGTTACGGTGAAACTGCCAAAAGCTCTGTTACGGTGAAACTGCCTAAACCTCTGTTACGATGAAACTGCCAAAAACTCGTGAATAGTGATCAGTAGGGGCCAGTCGCGAGTTTTGGTACGAATTCTCGCAAATACTGATACAAAGGGAGGTGGTCGCGAGACTTGGCACGACATCTCGCGAATAGTAGCACAAAGGTGGTGGTCGCGAGATTTGGTACGAAATCTCGCAGATTGAGGCTGAAAAATGAAATCTCGCGAGTTCGGACGAAAGTCTTGCCTTAGGAGATACAAAAAAAGTCAGGGCCTCTTTTCAGTGTCTATGGGCTCATATTTATAGAGAAATACAGCCCAATTGGCAAGTTTCACGCCCAAGAGCCCAACTTCACTTGACTCAGCCCAAAGTAGCCAAATAATCTTTAATTAAACTAGAATATATGCCATACTGCAATAGAACTCCAGAAATGCATTTCGATCGAGAATTAGCCGGAAGTAACGATGAGATAATACTTGCAAACCTCGTAATCTAATTAATTGCTTCCAGGTATCAAATATTAAGCCAAAATTATTGCCACAACTTACCGACACGCTCTTCGGGTACCAAATTACGAAAATACCCTTGGCCCCGCCTGGGTCCGAATATGTCTGAAACTGCTAGAAACGAAAGTTAAATGCTAAAATACAGGCCCGGGAAGTCCAAATTACAAGAATACCCCCAAAATTATAGAATTATGAAAATACACGAGAATACCGAAAATACCATCTAGCCACGTCGGACGAGCTCCTGGGATGCCATTATAACGAAAATATCCACGGGTAATATCAATAGTCCCCTGGTTTTGAGATTCAGATTCTGAGTCGCAAACCATTTCATATTGGCTCGTCCTGAAAGTCGATACTCGCTCCGGAATTTTCACGAGAAAACCGTTAGTAGGGCTGGAAACCCCTCGCAGATGTTATCGTTTTGACACTAAGAACATCAGATTCTGAGGCCGTGCGAAAATCTCGGGATTTTTCGACTCGGGGTTCCGGCCCTATAAATATAGTGTCGCCAACCTGTTACAGTACCACTCCAGGCATTCTCAAGACATTTCGAATGAAATCTCGCGACAACTTCCATTGCACAGTACCTCCGCGCGTTTGGAGCGAAATCTCGCGACAGAACAGTTGCACTGTTCACTTTACCCCATGAACGAAATCTCGCTACAGAACAGTGACAAAAGAAGACTTAACCTGAACGAAATCTCGCGACAGAACAGTGACAAGCAGGCTTAACCTGAACGAAATCTCGTGACGGAACAGTGAAAGCAGACTTAAAACTGAAACAAAATCTCGTGACTGCATACGCTGCACAGTGACTCTAGCGACTTTTGGTACGAAAACTCGCGAGACACTTATAAAAATCTGAAAAAATTCTAAGAAATTCCAAAAACCTCAATTTTGAGAACTTCACACCATGTCCTCCGAGTCCGCTCATTCCTCGAACTCCGATGCCTCGTCTTCCCATTCCTCTGGCTCCTCATCCGGCTCGGGTAGTTCCAATTCTAGTTTATCAGCTTTTCGCTCTCCCATTACGAACCCATATCCACACTTCTTCAATCGACTCACACATCTTGAGAATACGGTAGGGCCTGAGAACTCTGTCGTAAAAGTCTTAAAGTCTTTTGACCAACCCCATACCATGCACCCCCGGAAGTGGATGTCTATCGTGGAAAATTACCACTTCCCTTCTGATTGCGTTCTATACCAACCGGGTCCTTCTGATCGGATTCTACGTCCGCCGGTTGGCACTCATGCTGTTTGTCTCGAGTACCATGAGTGTGGCCTTCGCTTTCCGCTTCACCCATTCCTCTCCACACTCTTAACTTGTTTGAACATCCATCTCTTCCAGTTGAACCCAAACTCGATGTCTTCGGTGGTCGCCTATAATATTTTTATGGAGACAAACGGGATCTCGATGACCATCGACAGCTTCTTCTAAATCTTCCAAATCAGTACTACTATCCATTATGACGCTCAGGGTTGCATCTTCTTTCGTCTGAGGCATAAGAAAAGCCCTTTTCCATTCTCAAACCCCCAATCGAATCATGATTGGATGAAGCACTTCTTTTTCGTTACTTGTGTGGGTTCCACTAGGTTATCTGCACTTAGCCTTCCATGGCGGTTCCCAATTGAGGGGGAACCTTTCTTTGCAGAATCTTTCTATCCTATTCCGCGATCCATTACTCCTAAAGCTTTAGAGAGGATAATTATCGCATGCGCTAGGTCGGACGGTACCGATTGGACCCCGAAGACGCTATTATATGCCCCGATCTTGGTCGCCTCCAACATCCTTCCGGCCGCTACCCATTTTAGTTGCGAACTTTTAGGTATCTGGACCACGCATTAATACTTAATCATCTCAACAACTCTTCCTCGATCCGTAAACCATTCCAAAACCAGTGCATATATATATACATACCTATAGTCTTTCAATGGTATTTCTCAAGTGACTTGCCTATTTTGCAGATAAAATAATGGCTCCCCCTGAAGGTCGTTCGAGATTAGGCGACAAACTAAGATCACTTCGTACTCTTGTTACGGAAAAGGATGAGCTGATCTTCGAGATGGCGCCCGGATCTCGGAACCGCACTGCCGCGGATGAGTTGGAGCAAAGCTTGCAAGAACTGTCGCCGCAAACGGAAGAGGCCCCTCGCCCGGCTACTCCAACACCGCTTGCTCCGCCGGCAAGTGAGAATCTCGAGCCCGCAGGAAATGAGCCGACTAGAGAGGTCCCCGAGAGTACTGAAGATTTAGTTCCTTTATCTTGGCGGTTGGAGCTTACCGCTAGAGAATTCTCCCCCGATGAAAGGATGTATGATTTCGCCGAGACACTAGTGGATGTTCTCGGGGACGAGGAGGAGGGCGAAATAAGCGGGGGTCAGCCGATAGGCCCGTTGGTGGAGGAGGTTGAGCAAGAGACCCGTCCGGAGGGAGAAATAAACCAAGAAGCTCCTTCGGATAAGGGGAAAAGATCGGTGGAGGGCCCCACCATTTTGGAAATTGCAGAACCCATTAGAAAGAGTGGGTTAACCGCCGAGTTCTTCGATGCCTTCCGAATAAGAGATATACCGAAACATATAGTGAAGGAATGGCTCGAGATGGGACGTCAGGCTGGCGTGGTACTAGTGAAAGACGGAGTAACCTTTCGGATTCCGAGTGGTGATAGCGTTTCCAATAGACCGGCCTTGACGTATTTTGAAAGGAATCCGTCATTACCACCGCATGGACGAGATGATCACACAGTGTTCACCGATTTTAGTCGGTTGATGAGCCAATTTGCGACAGCACGTCGCATGATGGGAGAGGTTTGTAATCACATTGACCATTGTTACTTGCTCTTTGTTTCATCCGCATATTATCTAATTTTTTATGGTTTTTGCTTTTCTTTCAGATGGAGCGGACATTCGTGGAGATGGGCACCGCAGCTGCAGTAGGGGAATACTGCATGCTTAGGCATTCGGAGCTCGATAGTCCGGATATAATCGGGGAGCAGACGAAGAAGGCCGCAGAAAGATTGATGCAGAATCAATGGGAAAAGCATGCCCAAGAGATGGCGGCGCTAAGGGAAGAAAATAACAAGGCGATCGAAGCCCTAACTCGGGTTCATCGTAGTGAGTTAACGGAGTGTGCGGCGTTTCACATTGGGAAAAGGCATGCTCTTGAGCAATCCATTGATACCCTCTAGACAAACGAAAAATATGCTCAAGATAAGCTGAAGGAGGTTAGAGCTGAGACCGAAGAAAAGCTGAAAAAGGCCAAAGATGCCAATGTTGCTGATATGAAGGCCCTCGGGAAGGTCATGGAGGAGAATAAAGAGCAAAAATCAAAGAATGAATCCCTCCAGTCTACCGTAGATAGTCTTCGGGTTCGAGCTGCTTGGTTGCCGTACCAAATCAACGACTGTTTCCGGAAACTGATATGGGAGTATACAGTGCACTCTCCGACTTTCCGAAACCTAGCGGCCCTAGCAAATGCGACGTCATCTGCTGTGTATTTCTTTAGAGGAAGTGTCCAGACTCAGAGAATCTTGGGCATATCCTTAACTCTCGAAGAGAGAGGAAGACTTGATCCCAGTCTGTCCTGGAAGTTCGAGCCTGTGGATGCAGAGGACAAATTAGACTGCTTGGGGGATCCGTTCGGGATGCTCCACTTCAATTTGGAGGAGGACTTGCACCAAGAGCTTTATTCGAAGGAGATCAAAATACCCGAAGAGGGTCCATTACCGGATGCATTTCGAAGATTGGCTACATTATTCCAGGAACCCGTGGGCCCCCTCGTGGGAGATCTTCTAAAAGATGAGGAGGTGATTGGTCAACGTGACCCTCCATTATACATTCCCGCTAGTGTGACAGGAGCTCGGGAACGCCATGAGGTCGAGATGGCGAGTTTTGTCCCCGAGAAGTTGACCACTGCGACAAATAAAGAAAAAGAGGTTGATCCTCCCTCATCGACTATTAAGTTGGTAAGAAACCGCCCCAGCGGTCCCGGTGAAGGTTCGAGTTCCAAGAAGAAGAAAAAATAAACTTCTATATACTCAAATTTCTTCACCTTTGTAGTCTCTCCGCGTTTTTGTATTCCCTATATATATAAAATTTGNCACTGTCCAGATTTCCGCGACAATTCACTCTTCAACGAAAATCCGCGATAATATGCTCATTCAAAAATTCGCGATAAAATGCATGCATGGGCAAAATTCGCGATAATTTCCTTCTTTGCGGGTATTTTCGGATTTTCGGGTCTTAATGATGATTAACTCGTTTTTGGGCCTCCTCACCCCTATTTATAGACATCCTAACTTTTCTAATTCACACTTTGACCCCTCCTTCTTTTGCTTTTGACCCCTCTTTTATCTTTTTCTTTACTTTTCTTTACCTTTCTATTTTTCGTTCCCTTTTACGTTCTTTCGTTCCCGTATCTCTCATTATCTCTCGTCTAGACTTTACCGCTACATTCCCTACTATTTGTTTCGTCGTACATTTTTTTCTCGGCTATTACAACATTATCTTTCTTACTTCTTAGTTACATCATACACGCACACATGAACCATTTCACTTAACCGTTTTCTTATTTCCCTCTTCTTTTACCCTTATCATTTCCATCATTCATTAACTTTTCTGTTGCCGAGATTAACATGCTCGGTGCATGTCCCGCCCAAGCCAACCGTTAGCTATTGGATGACTCGACGGGCCATATGCTTCCCTTCCCCGGGTAGGTACTTAGGCGCTACCCCTTTTTCCACCCGGATCCGTTCTGCCCTCTTCGTACGTATCTTTTCCTTCTTTGGAACTTATCGTTCCATTCATCAGACATTCCCTTCCTTTGGCGAATCGTGTAATAGGCACGATGCCGGGTTCGGTTGGACGGTCCATCCTTCCTCACCCCGAGTCTTATTATCGTTTATCTCATTCATTCGTATCTTTTCTTTTCTTTTATTAATCCAATCCCGTTCCTTAAATCTGAACCTTCCCTTACTATATCGTGTTCACTCCGCTTACCGTTACTTTCGCTTGCTATAGTCTTTCCACGCTTTCCTGCATTTCGTAATAGGTTTTAGTTACTCGAATTTCGACGTTATTTTCCTATCGTTAGCTATGTGGTTACCGTAGACCTTACGTGTTCCTTTCCTTTCACGATGCGACGTCGAGACGCGACGAAAACACTTAAACTTCGTGTTTCCGCGATAGTTTTACTTCTTTCCTCGAAATTCGCGATAATTCTATGCTGAAACTCCAAATCCGCGATAATTTTACACTTGAGTGCTTTTTCGCGATAAAGTTACTCACGTTTTAATTTCCGCGACAATTCTCTTCACCAAGGAAATCCGCGATAATTCTCTTCATCATCAAATCCGCGATAATTTACACATGTTCCATTTTCGCGACAATTTCCTCTTCACATGAAATCCGCGACAATTTCTTCATACAAATTTCCGCGATAAAAATACATGCAGGCCAAATTTCGCGATAATTTCCTTCTTGGCGGAAATTCTCGAATTTTCGGGTCTTAATGATGATTAGCTCGTTTTTGGGCCTTTTTGCCCCTATTTATAGACATCTTAACTTTTCTAATTCACACTTTGACCCCTCATTCCTTTACTTTTGACCCCTCTTTTATCTTTTTCTTTACTTTTCTATTTTTCGTTCCCTTTTACGTTCTTTCGTTCCCGTATCTCTCATTATCTCTCGTCTAGACTTTTACCGATACATTCCCTACTATTTGTTTCGTCGTACCTTTTTCTCGGCTATTACAGTTCCACTAGGTTATCTGCACTTAGTCTTCCCTGGCGGTTCCCAATTGAGGGGGAACCTTTCTTTCCAGAATCTTTCTATCCTATTCCGCGATCCATTACTCCTAAATCTTTAGAGAGGATAATTATCGCATGCGCTAGGTCGGACGGTACTGATTGGACCCCGAAGACGCTATTCTATGCCCCGATCTTGGTCGCCTCCAACATCCTTCCGGTCTCTACCCATTTTAGTAGGGAACTTTTAGGTATCTAGACCACACATTAATACTTAATCATCTCAACAACTCTTCCTTGATCAGAAAACCTTTCCAAAACCAGCGCATATATATATATATACCTATAGTCTTTCAACGGTATTTCTCACGTGACTTGCCTATTTTGCAGATAAAATAATGGCTCCCCCTGGAGATCGTCCGAGATTAGGTGATAAGTTGAGATCCCTCCGTACTCTTGTTACGGAGAAAGATGAGTTGATCTTCGAGATGGTGCCAGGATCTCAGAACCGCACGGTAGCGGCCGAGTTGGAATGAAGATTGCAAGAAATGGTGCAGCAAGCATAAGAGTCCCGACCGGTTACTCCAACACCACCTGCTCCGGTAATTGAGAATCCCGAGCCCGCAGGAAATGAGTTTACTGCTAGAGAGTTCTGAAGATTTAATTCCTGTGTCTCGGCGGTTAGAGCTTACTGCTAGAGAGTTCTCCCCCGACGAAGGGATGTATGACTTCGCCGAGACACTAGTGGACGTTGTCGGAGATGACGAGGAGGAGGACGAGGTAAGCGGGGGTGGACCGATAGGCCCGCTGATAGAGGAGGTTGAGCCAGAGACCCATCCGGAAGGGGAAATAAACCAAGAAGCTCCTTTGGATAAGGGGAAAAGACCGGTGGAGGGCCCCATCGTTTTGGAGGTTGCGGAACCCGTTAGGAAGAGTGGGTTAACCGCCGAGTTCCTCGATGCCTTCCGAATAAGAGATATACCGAAACATATAGTGAAGGAATGGCTCGAGATGGGACGTCAGGCTGGCCTGGTACTAATAAAAGATGGAGTCACCTTTCGGATTTCGAGGGGTGATAGTGTTTCCAATAGACCGGCCTTCACGTATTTTGAAAGAAACCCGTCACTACCACCGCGTGGACGAGATGACCACACGGTATTCACCGACTTCGGTCGGTTGATGAGCCAGTTTGCGACCGCGCGTCACATGATGGGAAAGGTTTGTAATCAGATCGGCCATTGTTACTTGCTCTTTGTTGAAACCGTATCTTATCTGTTTTTTCGTGGTTTTTTTTTTTTGCTTTCCTTTCAGATGGAGCGGACAGTTGTAGAGATGAGCACCGCATCTGCAGTTTGGGAATACTGCATGCTTAGACAATCGGAGCTCTACAATCCGGATATAATTGGGGAGCAGACGAAGAAGGCTGCAGAAAAATTGATACAGAATCAGCGGGAAAACCATGCCCAAGAGATGGCGGCGCTCCGGGAAGAGCATAACAAGGCGATCGAAGACCTAATTCGGGTTCATCGCAGTGAATTAACGGAGTGTGCGGCGTTTCACATTGGGAAAAGGCATGCTCTTGAGCAATCCATCGACACCCTCAAGACGAATGAAAAATATGCTCAAGACAAGCTGAAGGAGGTTAGGGCTGAGACCGAAGACAAGCTGAAAAAGGCCAAAGATGCCAATGATGCTGATAAGAAGGCTCTCGAGAAGGCCCTGGAGGAGAATAAAGAATTGAAATCAAAGAATGAATCCCTCCAGTCTACCGTAGATAGTCTTCGGGCTCGAGCTTCTAGGTTGCAATCCCAGATCAACGACTGTTTCCGGAAACTGATATGGGAGTATACAGTGCACTCCCCGACTTTCCGAAACCTGGCGGCCCTAGCTAATGCGACGTCGTCTGCTCTATATTTCTTTAGAGGGAGTGTCCAAACTCAGAGAATCTTGGGCATATCCCTAACCCCCGAAGAGAGAGGAAGACTTGATCCCAGTCTATCCGGTAAGTTGAGCCTGTGGATGCGGAGGACAAATTAGACTGCTCGGGGGATCCGTTCGGGGTGCTCCACTTCAATTTGGAGGAGGACTTGCACCAGCAGATGTATTTGGAGGAGATCAAAATACCCGAGGAGGGTCCATCGTCGGACGCATTTCGAAGATTTGCCACATTATTCCCGGAGCCGGTGGGCCCCCTCGTGGGAGATCTTCTAAATGATGAGGAGGTGATGGGTCAACGTGACCCTCCATTATACGTTCCTGCTAGTGTTATAGGAGCTCGGGAACGCCATGAGGTCGAGATGGCGAGTTTTGTCCCCGAGAAGTTGACCACTGCGACGAATAAAGAAAAAGAGGTTGATCCTCCCTCATCGACTATCAAGCTGGTAAGAAAGCGCCCCAGTGGACCAGGTGAAGGTTCGAGTTCCAAGAAGAAGAAGAAATAAACTTCTAATATTTTAATTTCTTCACTTTTGTAGTCTCTCCGCGTTTTTGTATTCCCCATATATACAGAATTTTGATTCTTTGCTTTCCTCTTAGCATTCATATACCGTCATATTCTTCCAGAAAATCATAACTCCGAATAATCCAAATCAAGAAATACACTTCCGAGATAATAAGAATATGCATGAATCTCAGGTAGGGATGCTCAATAATAACGCATATAATAATAATAACAATAATGCGTAAGAGTCTCCAGTGTAGCGGGGCTTGAATAAGTCTACGATAACTCTAAGGTGATTGCCTATTTAAAATGAGTAGTTATTTAGAATAAGTCCACCGCTCTACCTTCACCAATATATCTTCGCCACCGGTATATACTTGCCCCCGGGGCTATCACACACTCGCCACCGGTATATACTTGCACCCGGGGCCACCACACTTTTGCCGCTGGTATATACTTGCACCCGGGGCCATCACACACTCGCCACTGGTATATACTTGCACCCGGGGCCATCATACTCTCGTCGCCGGTATATACTCGCACTCGGGGCTATCACACTCTCGCCGCCGGTATATACTTGCACCCGGGGCCATCACACTCTCGCCGCCGGTATATACTTGCACCCGGGGNGGAGCCGGTGGGCCCCCTATGGGAGATCTTCTAAAAGATGAGGAGGTGATGGGTCAATGTGACCCTCCATTATACGTTCCTGCTAGTGTGATAGAAGCTCGGGAACGCCATGAGGTCGAGATGGCGAATTTTGTCCCTGAGAAGTTGACCACTGCGACGAATAAAGAAAAAGAGGATGATCCTCCCTCATCGACTATCAAGCTAGTAAGAAAGCGCCCCAGCGGACCAGGTGAAGGTTCGAGTTCCAAGAAGAAGAAGAAATAAACTTCTAATATTTTAATTTCTTCACTTTTGTAGTCTCTCCGCATTTTTGTATTCCCCATATATACAGAATTTTGATTCTTTGCTTTCCTCTTAGCATTCATATACCGTCATATTCTTCCAGAAAAATATAACTCCGAATAATCCAAATCAAGAATTACACTTCCGAGATAATAAGCGCATGAATCTCAGGTAGGGATGCTCAATAATAACGCATATAATAATAATAACAATGCGTAAGAGTCCCCAGTGTAGCGGGGCTTGAATAAATCTGCGATAACTCTAAGGCGAACGCCTATTTAAAATGAATAGGCATTTAGAATAAGTCCACCGCTCTACCTTCACCAATATATCTTTGCCACCGGTATATACTTGCCCCCGGGGCCATCACACACTCACCACCGGTATATACTTGCACCCGGGGCCATCACACACTCTTGCCGCCGGTATATACTTGCACCCGGGGCCATCACACGCTCGCCACCGGTATATACTTGCACCCGGGGCCATCACACACTCGCCACAGGTATATAATTGCACCCGGGGCCACCACACTCTTGTCGACGGTATATACTTGCACCCGGGGCCATCACACACTTGACCCGTCGACGGTATATACTTGCACCCGGGGCCATCACATTCTTGAACCGTCCATAAGACGGAGTCATTCGGCCCATCCATAAGACGGTGCCATGCGGAAACGGACCAGCCTCCGACGAGGGCGCGACCCTCGCCGGCGTGTCATGGAGGAGTCAGGTATATACTTGCACCCTGATTTGTCACGAAAATATGCTCGGTTCTAAGCCGGCTATGTCACACTACAAGGGCCCCTTAACATATCCCAACAGTCATTATGTACAGACGGTTCTACCGCGGACAGGAAGACTCATCATGTTCAAAATATTTTGACACAGTATCTAATTTGACGATTTTGAAAATGATCGACTATAAGACAGATGGTACAGTGCATTTCTAATCTAACCTATTTAATTTATTCCATCCTCCTTCGTACTAAAATGCAATGTACCTCCTCCTATCTTACCAGTCCCCTAGTCGATTGAATTCATGTCGTCAAAAAATATACTTAAAGAATAAGAATATGAACACGAAAAAGAGGGGAAATTTTATTTTAAAAAGATCAATGAGTCACGTCTATACATAATACTTGCGCAAATTTAAAATATGCCAAGTCCGTGGCAGCTCCTCCCCGCTCATATTTGCGATTTTATACGTTCCTTCTCTTACTATTGCCGTTACTCTGTACGGTCCTTCCCACTTTCGATCCAACTTACCAACATGCTTCGAGACTTCCACTTTCTTAAGAATTAAGTCCCCAACCTTTAACAACATAGGTCGAACGCCTTTGTCGTGCTTCCTAGCCATCCGCCTTTTACATACCTCCATTTGTATTGCGGCTCTATCGCATATATCATCAATACAGTGAAGGTCCAACTTTCTCATATCTTCATTCAATATCTCATCATAAGCAATAACTCTCTATGATAGAATAGTCACTTCTACAGGAGACACGGCTTCAAAGCCATATAATAAAGAAAAGAGGCTGAATCCGGTAGTGGACCTTGGTGATGTCCGATATGCTTACATCACGTTATGCAATTCATCTACCCAAGAGCCTTTAGATTCATCTATTCGTGTTTTTAGCTGTTGCAGGATAATACGGTTGATAAAATATGTAAGTCCGTTCGTTTCTGGGTGTGCAACGAAGGTATACCGCTGTTCAATACCATAATTCTCGCACCATTCATTAACCCTTTTTCCAGCGAACTGCGTTCCGTTATCTGATACCAAAACCCTGGGAATTCCGAATCGACATACAATATATCTCCAAAGGAAACTGATAACTTCCTGTTCTCGAACTCGCGATACGGCTTCAACCTCTATCCATTTAGAGAAATGCTCCACAGCCACGATACAGAACTTCTTTTGGCTAGGTGCCTTCGGAAATGGTCCTAAAATATCGATGCCCACATATCGAAAGGACATGTTGTCGGTAAAGGTTTCATATAGCTCTTGGTACATGATGCACGTTTGAGTGGAACTGACAAGCAGAACAAGCCCGAACAAAATTTACACAATCTTTCACCAGTGTTGGCCAAAAATAACCGGCCCTCTTAACCTTATTTGCTAAGGATCGACCTGATGAATGATCACCACAGTCCCCAGTGTGAACTTCTTCTATAACAGCCTTTGCTTGTATCGTAGACAAACATCGAAGATATGGGCCTCCGAAATTCTTCTTATACAGCTTATCATCCACATAGACGAAATTCGTAGCTCTTTGCATAGTCCTTCGAGCCTCGCCTTCGTCGGTGGGCAATTCTCTCTTGATTAGATTATTTACGATAGCATCATTCCAAGATGGTTCGTCGGTTATGGCATCCAATAAAAACCATGTCTCATTAGAAAGTTCCAAATTAGCCACCTCGGTTGTCTGTTTCTCCACAGGACTGATAGAGGGCTGGTAGTAGATCATTGTTGTTATCTTTGACTCATCAGAGAGTTCTAAAATCGTCGCCGCCTTTGCAAGACCGTCTGCACGCGTGTTTTCCTCCCTTGGGATATATGTAAGCGTGAATATCTTAAGATTTTTAGCCGCCTCTTTCAGATTTCTAAATACCTCCACAAATGGTTCCCATTGGTGGCATAAGTATATGCAAATTGGTTCACCACTAAATACGAATCAGAATGAGCATGCAGGCGAACGATTCCAATTTCCACTGCCAAGTTAATACCAAATATCAAGGCTTCATACTCGGCGACGTTGTTAGTTGCGGGGAAGCGCAACTTTACAGCATATTCATGTTCTTCACCAGACTTTATTTCCTTAAAATAAACACCGATACCGGCTCGCCCGGCAGAAACTGATACATCCACAAAAGCATCCCAATACTCCTGAATACCCAATTCTTCCGACCGAGTCATCTCTACTATGAAATCTACTAACACCTGGACCTTTAATGCTCGCCTGGAGATATACTCTATTTGATACTGCCCTAATTCGATATTCCACTTCGCTAGTCTACCAGAGGCATCAATCTTTGATAACACGCTTCGGATAGGCTGATCTGTCAAAACTGCAATATGATGTCCCTAGAAATAGTGTCTTAATTTCCGCGAGGCGACTATCAGAGCTAATACGAACTTCTCTAGATCAGTATATCGGGACTCCGCTCCCTGCAATTTCCTGCTCACATAATATATCGGTCTATGTTCCTTATCGCTAAGCCTGACTAAGGCTGCACTCACTGCCTCTTTCGTTACTGCTAAATATAGACCCAACGGTTCCCCGGTGATGGGGGAGACATAAACGGCGGCTTACTCAAATAGTCTTTCAAACTCTCAAACGCTCTGCTACACTCGTCGTCCCAATACAAGAGATTCGTCTTACGCAAGACTTTATAAAACGGCAAACTTCTCTCTGCAGATCGCGAGATGAAGCGATTCAATGAGGCTAATCTCCCAGTCAGCTTTTGAACTTCCTTAACAGTCGTCGGAGGGGTAATTTCTTGGATAGTTGTTATCTTATCAGGATTCATCTCAATTCCTCTCTCAGACACCATAAAGCCGAGGAACTTGCCGCCTTTCACACAAAACGCACACTTAAGAGGATTCAATTTCATCCTATACTTTCTCAATACACCAAAACAATCATTCAAATACTGGATATGGTTATCCTCATGTTTACTCTTTATCAATATATCGCTGATATAAACCTCCAAAGATTTTCCGATCATATCTTTGAACATCGAATTCATTAAACGTTGATAGGTGGCCCCAGCATTTTTCAACCCAAATGGCATAACTCTATAGTAGAAAATGCATTTATTTGTCATAAATGAAGTAAACAACTTGTCCTCACAATGCATAAAAATTTGATTATATCCTATAAAAGCATCTAACATACTAAGGAATTCAAAGCCACAGACCGCATCCACCATCATGTTAATGGCCGACAGCAGATACGGAATCTTCGGGCATGCCTTATTCAAATCAGTAAAATCAATGCAAACTCTCCAGCCATTATTCGACTTTGGGACCACCACTGGATTAGCGAACCAATCCGCGTATCTTACAGGCTCTATGAATTCTGCTTGCAACAAACTTTCCACCTCCTCATCAATCGCCATCTCTTTCTCAGGGGAAAACATCATCTTCTTCTGATGAACTGGTCGCACATATGGGTTAACATTGAGTCTATGAGAACAGTCCCGAGAAATGCAAGAACTAAATCAACAGATTGAGTTGCTATTGAAAAAAGGATTTCTAAGGCCAAGCAATTCCCCTTGGGGAGCACCAGTATTATTTGTTAGAAAGAAAAGCGGTGAGTTAAGATTGTGCTACGACTACCGAGAATTAAACAAGGTCACGATAAAGGATAAGTACCCGTTGCCTAGGATCGACGACCTGTTTGATCAATTACAAGGTGCGAAGGTATTCTCAAAATTAGACTTGAGGTCAGGGTACCATCAAGTTCGAGTAAGAGAAGGAGACATACCGAAGACAACCATTCGAACGAGGTACGGCCATTACGAATGCACGGTGGTACCTTTTGGATTAACTAATGCACCATCAATTTTCATGGATTTGATGAATCGGGTGTTTCGTCAATACCTAGACAAGTTTGTGGTGGTGTTCATTGACGACATCCTAGTTTACTCTCGCAACCAGGAAGAACACGAGCAACATCTGAGAAAAGTATTACAGACTCTCAGACAAGAGAAGTTATATGCCAAATACAGCAAGTGTGAATTCTGGATGGACAACATAGCTTTCCTAGGCCACGTGATATCAGCAGGGGGGTGACGGTAGACCCAACAAAGATAGAAACAGTTACGAATTGGCCAAGACCGACAAATGCTCGGGAAGTAAGGAGTTTCTTAGGATTAGCCGGGTACTACCGGAAATTCATCGAAGGGTTCGCAAGGATTGCTAAACCGTTGACAAATTTGACCCGAAAGGAAACGAGGTATACGTGGGATGAGAAATGCGAAGAGAGTTTTGAATATCTCAAAACGAAACTGACATCTGCGCCAATACTAGTATTACCCACACCAGGGTAGGATTTCACGGTGTACAGTGACGCATCGAAAGAAGGACTCGGGTGTGTACTGATGCAAGGGGGGAAAGTTATAGCATATGCATCCCGTCAATTGAAGATACACGAGTTAAACTACCCGACACATGATTTGGAATTAGCCGCGGTGGTATTNCGGAAATTCATCGAAGGGTTCGCAAGGATTGCTAAACCGTTGACAAATTTGACCCGAAAGGAAACGAGGTATACGTGGGATGAGAAATGCGAAGAGAGTTTTGAATGTCTCAAAACGAAATTGACATATGCTCCAATACTAGTATTACCCACACCAGGACAGGATTTCACGGTATACATCGGCGCATCGAAAGAAGGACTCGGGTGTGTACTGATGCAAGGGGGGAAAGTTATAGCATATGCATCCCGTCAATTGAAGATACACGAGTTAAACTACCCGACACATGATTTGGAATTAGCCGCGGTGGTATTCGCACTCAAGATTTGGAGACATTACCTGTACGGTGTGAAGTGCGAGATATTCACCGACCACAAGAGTTTGAAGTACCTATTCACTCAGAAGGAGCTTAATATGAGACAACGAAGATGGTTGGAACTGATAAAAGATTATGATCTGGACATTCAATACCACCCCGGAAAGGCAAACCAGGTAGCCGATGCACTGAGCAGGAAGACTCATGGCGCGCTAGCCAACACATTGATAAGGGAAATGGAGAGCCTGCAACTGGAAGTGGTAGAATCGACCACAGTCATGTTATGGACGATTACCGCGAAGCCAGGGATACTGGAGGAGGTACTAGAAGCACAGATTTCAGACCTTGAGAAACCCGTAACGCGAAAAGGGGGAAACAGAACCGATAAATTAGAAATAAGCAAAGGAAGCGATGGGCTAATCCGAATGAATGAACGTATATGGGTACCAAACAGGCCAGAGTTAAGAAAGAAGATTATGACGGAAGCACACAGTTCAGTATTCTCAATTCACCCAGGAAGTACTAAGATGTATCGAGACCTAAAGACGAACTAGTGGTGGAATGCAATGAAAAACGAGATTGCTAACTTTGTGGCCAAATGCGAAAACTACCAACGAATTAAGGCAGAACACCAACGCCCGGGGGGTGAACTACAACCCTTAGAAATTCCAGAGTGGAAATGGCATAGCATCGGCATGGACTTTGTGGTAGGACTACCCAAGAGCCCACGAAAGAACGACGCGATATGGGTGGTGGTGGACCGTCTTACGAAGGCGGCTCACTTTTTAGCAGCCAAGACAACGTACGGAGTGGACAGGCTAGCCATAATATATGTGGATAACATAGTCAAATTATATGGAGTTCCAGTAAATATCGTGTCAGACAGGGACCCGAGATTCACGTCTAGATTTTGGCAAAGCTTACAGAAATCGCTCGGAACTCAGTTATGCATGAGCACAGCCTATCATCCACAGACGGATGGTCAGACCGAGAGAACCAACAAAATTATGGAGGATATGTTGCGAGCATGTGTACTGGAGTTCAAGGGAGGTTGGGAGGATTTCCTACCGCTAGTGGAATTTGCGTACAATAACAGCTTTCAGAGCAGCATTGGTATGGCGCCATATGAGGCATTGTACGGGAGGAAGTGTCGTACACCGCTATGTTGGGATGAGGTGGGAGAGAGAACGACCACGGGGATAGAATTAGTGGAAGTCACCATTGAAAAGGTAGCCGTGGTACGAAAGAACATTAAGGCGGCACAGGACCGATACAAAAGTTGGGCAGACACAAAAATGAGACCCTTAGAGTTAAAAGTTGGGGATCACGCATACCTAAAGGTATCACCTATGAAGGGGGTGCTAAGGACCACAAGGACAGGGAAGCTGAGCCCCCGGTATATCGGACCATATGAGGTGAACGAAGGATCGGAAACCTAGCGTATCAGCTGAAGCTTCCGGAGGAAAAGGGGGGGATACACAACGTGTTCCATGTATCCCAACTGAGGAGGAGGGTGACTGATGGGATCCAAGAATGTGTGGGGGAACCCATAGAGATAACCCAGGAACTAACGTACGAGGAAGTCCCAGTAAAGATCCTAGGCAGAGAGGAAAGAAGGCTCAGAAACAAACAAATCCCCATGGTGAAAGTACAATGGTCCAATCAAGGAGAGAGGGAAGCCACATGGGAAACGGAATGAGAAATTAGACAGAGAGCGCCGGAGTTAATGGAAGATTGGTACGCACGAGTTTCGGACGAAACTCAATATAAGTGGAGAAGGATGTAATAGCCGAGAAAAAGGTACAATGAAACAAATAGTAGGGAACGTAGCGGTAAAGTCTAGACGAGAGATAATGAGGGATACGGGAACCAAAGAACGTAGAAGGAAACGAAAAATAGAAAAGTAAGGAAAAAAATAAAAAGGGGGTCAAAAGCAAAGGAAGGAGGGGTTAAAGTGTGAATTAGAAAAGTTAGGATGTCTATAAATAGACGTGAGGAGGCCCAAAAAGAGTTAATCATCATTAAGACACGAAAATTTGAAAATTGCCCCGAAGAAGGAAATTGTCGCGAAAAATTTTGAAGGGCAAAAATTATCGCGAAAAAGTACGAAGGGCAAAATTGTTGCGGAAATTTGGAAGGCAAAATTGTCGCAGAAATTTTGAAGGGCAAAATTGTCGCGGAAATTACGAAGAGTAAAATTATCGCGTATTTCCAGTAAGGCATAAATTATCGCGGATTTAATCCCCAGTGCAAAATTGTCGCGGATTTTGATCCCAGTGTTTTATTATCGCGGATTTCAGGGCAGAGGTGGAATTGTTGCGGAAATACTAACTTTGAGTGTTTTCGTTCCGTCCCGAAGTCGGATCGTGGGAGGAAAAAGGACACGTAAGGTCTACGGTAATCACATAGTTAACAATAAGATAAAAACGTCAGAATTCGAATAACTAAGACCGTTTACGAAATGCAAGGGAAGCACGGGAAGATTATAACAGGCTAAAGCAAACGATAAGCGGAGTGAACACAATATAGTAAGGGAAGGTTCAGACTTAGGGAATGGGATTGGGTTAATAAAGAAGGAAGAAAGGATATGAATGAACGAGATAAATGATAATAAGACTCGGGGTGAGGAAGGATGGACCGTCCGACCGAACTCGGCATCGTGCCTAGTACACGATTTTCCAAAGGAAGGGCATGCCTGATGAAGGGAACGATAAGTTCCAAAGAGGAAAAGATACGTACGAAGAGGGCAGAACGGATCCGGGTGGAAAAATGGGTAGCGCCTAAGTACCCACCCGGGGAAGGGAAGCATATGGCCCGTCGAGTCAACCAACAGCTAACGGTTGGCTTGGGCGGGACATGCACCGAGCATGTTTATCTCGGCAACAGTAAAGTTAATGAATGATGGAAATGATAAGGGTAAAAGAAGAGGGAAATAAGAAAACGGTTAAGTGGAATGATTCACATGTGCGTGTACGGTGTAACTAAGAAGTGAAAAGATAATGCGTAGTGTGTGTGAAGTTTCCTTTAATAGATTGTGACCGCTTTACAGATTTTGTAGGTGACGCAGACGAGATATGATAGGGATAGGGGAAGGAGGTCGTCAGTTGTCCGGTGATAGAGTCCGGTCCTTTGAAGAATACTCTAAATTATGCTGTCGTACTTTCATGTTTCGAACTATGTTTTAAATTTGCATTCGAATGTTTCCGTTTTAATTATCATGTTTTAACAAAACAACTAGGCCCAAATTAGGGTCGTTACATTATCAGTGGTATCGGTCGACAACGATGGCATGCTGTCTATGGACAATGAGTGAATCGGCGATGTGTGTGAGACAGTTGGAGACGATATTGAACTTAATGAAGGGGGGATAGGTGACAACGGTGCAATGGTCAAGGGGAGGAAGTATATTCCGACAACGGAGTGGACTGATCGATCGACAAGGGTCGGTCGACCCTGATGAGTAGCGACCGATCGGAAGAGGGTCGATCAACAAGAATGGAGAGTGGCCGGCCGACATCATACTGGGAGAGGTGTCAGTGCGACGATTGTCTGTAGAGGACGACCCCTGGAAGGGAAAAACATATTCGCAAAAAGTGACATCTCGAGAAAAGAAGAATTTATGAGATTCGAGGTCGTATAGCCGCCACCCCTTTTGATTGTCAATGTATCCAATAAATACACTTGGTCGGCTTCTAGGTGCAAATTTGTCTGTAGGTTTGGGTAACCGATAGGCAAAGCTAGGAAGCCAAGGACNTGTTTTGCAAATATGTGGAATCAACGAGGACATGTTTTGTTATATTAAAATTGTGAGGACTAAATACGAACTTTGGGGATCGACATTGTTTGATTTTGTAAACCATGGGGATGCAAAATGGAGAAAATGATAAACAATGTGGACTAGACATGTCAAAAAAAATATGAGGACCAAATATGCCATATAACCTAAAGTTTGGATTCCATGGGCACAATTTTCTCATTCTGTATTGATGAATTTTGATGTGGTGAATCTTCCATTGTAGGAATCCGACGGGGTGGAGGAGGTTCTACATGTTACCCATACGAAGGGGAACTAATCTTGCCTCTTTGGTCTTATAAAGGCAAGTTGAGGAAGAGCCCTCCCATGAACCCAAAAACTTAAGGCGAGGGTGGCTCATCTCCTTCTTAGGCGGGGCCAGAAAATTAAGGAACCGACTAGGGCTCCCAAGCCTAAGGGCCAATCTGAGTCCATCGAAGATTTAGTTGACAACGTGAAGTCTAAGAAGATCGTCGTTCTTCCCTGGAAGGTGGCTCTTCTAGAGGATTTTTGCCTATACAACAAAAAAGAAGCAATTAAGATGAAGCTGGAAGCTCCGGGCTCGTATCGGATCTCCCTTTTTTTGGACTCTAATGCTTATTTGAGTATTTTTGCAACAAGCAATAAAAATATGTTCCAATCATCTATCTTATTTTCTTCTTTCAGGTTGTTCGAAAGGGGTTAGCCATGTCTGCTACTCTCCATTACGCTTAGAGTAAGCCTTTAGTCACCACAACAAAATGGTCGGGTCGAGTGCAAACATCGACACGTTTTAAATGTTACTTGTTCTTTACGTTTTCATGCCTCTTTACCTGTTCGTTTTTAGGGGGACTGTGTCCAAACTGCGCTATATCTCATTAATCGGGTCCCTTCACCAGTAATCGTGAATCGCAGTCCCTATGAGATTCTTCACGACCGACCTCCCCCACTCTCACATCTTCGTGTCTTCGGATGCTTAGCCTTTGCATACAGATTGCCTAAACCGCCTTATAAATTTGCGTCTAGAAGTTGCCCATACGTTTTTCTTGGCTACCGCGCTAATAAAAAGAGTGGATCATGTATGAAATTAAGTCTCACAAATTCTATGTTTTGAGAGATGTGACATTTCTGCGAGACAGTTTTTCCCTTTGGGACCTCTCCTTTGTCTCCCAGTTGACTTGTCGATATGTCTCCCGGTCGACCTGTCGATCAAGTTATTTCACCTCTTGCGTCAACCGACTGGCCCACTTCAATGGCAGACTCGATGCGGCACCCATCGCCATTTGATCTTCTTTTGTCGCCTGACTCTTCATCTTTACCGATCCCACCGAGTGACCCGTTGGTGGTTGATCCCTCTATTGATGTCCTCGACAGTCCTGCTCCACTGTCGACCGAGCCTTCCACTTTACTGTCGACCGATATCTCTACTCCCGTTCATGCCGATGGAATTCGAGAAATTCCACCTTTGGGTAAAGGTCATCGTTGCAAGTGTCAATTGGTCCTTCTGAGAGATTATGTGTGTTCGATAGTGTAGGTACATGACATAAACTCTTTGACTTCTGATCGTTCTTCAGCATGCAAGGTTTCGGGTAAGTGTTCATATCCAATTTGTTATTATATTAACGATAGTGGATTTTCCTTGTCACATAACAATTTTATTGTGTTGTGACTCAGTCTCCCCAGAAACTACACTCTTTCAAGGAAGCTTTGAAATCTAAGGAATGGAGGGATGCTATGAACATTAGTTTTGCGCCCTAGAGTCTAATGAAACATAGACCTTTGAGGACTTGCGAATTGAAAACGGCCTCTAGGAACAAAGTGAGTTTACAAAATCAAACATAAAGCTGATGGTTCGATAGAAAGACATGAAGCTCTTTTGGTTATCCTGAGAAACACTCAAGTTGAAGGGATCGACAATGAAGATACATTCACTCAGTGGCGAAGACCACCACAAATTTCCAAGAAGTGGTCTCTCAAAAATGGATCTTGGTGTATAGATACCCCAGAGGGAGCCGGTGGAGCATGCCTTGTCACCAGCAGCCTCCCTCCATTCCTATGCTTGTTCTTGTAAGATGGAAAGCCCCTAATATGAATATTATTCGATCGTTATCTCCTCATCTTCCTATGAAAAAGTTAGAGCTTACATCCCTTGGATTTTGTAAACCTCGTTGAGTGTTGCAGTTGCTAAGAAATGGTGTATTCACCTGATGGATGTAAATAATGTATTTCTCCACGGTGACTTAAATGAAGAAATCTATATGAAGATTCCTAAAGGTTATAGAGGAGCATCCGAAAGGAAAGTATATCGATTGCGGAAGTCTTTGTATTGGTTGAAGCAAGCCCCTTGGTAATTCCGGTTTTCCAGATGAGTGGTGGAAGGTTGCCTAACGGATGGAGAGAAGCGCGCAAATAGAGTCGGACGTTACTTAGGTTTTCCATGTCGACTACTGCTCTTTAAGGCTTCGGCTTTCAGCAATCTGTGGCAGACTACTCACATTTCACTTATTCTACCTCATAGTCTCAGCTATCTATCCTAATCTATGTCGATGACATTAACATCACAGGTAATACACAGCTCGTCATTGAAGAATTTAAACGCAAACTTGACAACCTATTTCATATAAAAGGTTTGAGAACATTAAAGTATTTTATCGGAATTGAGGTAGCCAGGGAACAAGAGGGAATGCATCTCTGTTAGCATAAATATACCTTCGAAATAATATCTGAAGCTGAACTATCAGGATGCAAACATGCTAAAGCACCCATGGACATAATCATAAATTGCTCTTGGCCTCAGGGCAGTTTCTAGTTGACTCTATGCCCTATCGTCGCTTGGTTAGAAAATTGATATACTTGTTGTTTACTCGCCTTGAGATGTGCTATCCAGTACATGTTCTGGCTAAATTTATGCAACCACCTCGCTGCGAACACATGGATGATGTCTTGCGAGTAGTGCGTTACTTAAATGGCAGTCCAGGACGAGACATATTGTTGAGATCCGAACGTGATTTACAAGTTTATGGATTTTGTGATGTTGATTGGGCAATGTGTCCAGAGACTCGAAAGTCCTTGAAAGGTTATCTCATATTTCTGGCATCTTCGCCAATTGCTTGGAAAACCAAGAAACATGTCACTTTGTCTCTTTTGTTGACCGAGCTAAAGTATCGAGCTATGCTTGCCGCATGTCAAGAGTTTAAGTGGCTCCGCAGTTTATTGACGGATCTGGGAGTTTGCCAAAACGATAAAGTTGTGATTCTCTTCTATGACAACCAATCGACTATTGAGATTGCTAGTAATCCAGTGTTTTACGAGTGCACTAAACACAAAACATGACATGTGAAAAGTGAAAATTAGATGTCCGACATGATGACTAAAGCCCTTTGTGCAGATCGTCTCCAATATTTGTTGAACATGTCGGGTATACAAGACATGTGTTGTGGTTCGAAAACCGGGGGTGTCAACAGTCGACCGGTTCGCTGCAAGACGAACTCGGTTATAATTTATTTGATGTGTGGAGAATGATTATAAACCAAAGGTGAAAAGACGCAGCGATTTTAGAGTGGAAAACCTCAAAGACGAGGAAATAACCACTTTACTAAGGGCTAAAGAAAGTGCCCTTAGTCGGTTCAATAAGCAAATTAATGATCATACAAGTCATGTTTGTTCTTAAGACAACAAAGAGAAGGAGAAGTATCGAAAATAAATCGACAGAGACTTCTCTATGCGAAAGCTCCAAGGAAAATCGGAAGATCCTTTTCTCATGCTCTAAGTGTCCTTTTATACTCCCACTGTGATGTATACAACAGGGTGTCGTTTTGTGCCTGTCCTTTGCGGCTAGGTCGGCTAATGTCAGGCGGAACAGCCGCCGGAAACGGCTTCACAGAGCTGCATGGCGCTAGACCTTTCAGCGCTACTAGCCGGCTATTCCCTGGCCACTGGAGGCTCGTACGACCTCGCCGGACCACGTCTCTTACAAGGCTATCAAGGGTTGTCGTTGCATGGGAGGAGTATGGATGGCCTGAAGCAGGGCCTGTAATATGTGGACCGATCGGTCTTGGCGCATGCGATAAGCTGGGCCCTACATATTGGGACCGATCGCTAGGGATGATCGATCGGGCCACAGGGTTTGGATGGGCCATTCACTCATGTGGGATGGATCTGGGCCTCCAAGTTCGGCTTACGTTGTATGGGCTCTTCTGATCAAGCTTGGCCTTGATCATGTTTGAGACACCGGGTTCCGGAGGTCTCATCACTAGCCCCTCGGACTCTGTCGCCACCGTGGTGGTGATCGGGGTTCGATCAACAGATTTAGATTGTTTGTACATAAGTGCCCGATCGAAGCAACGGAAACCTGTACCCGAACTGGTTGTAACGGCGTCCTTGGGGACCGATCCTACACTTAGAAATTTCATGACGTGAATTTTCAAATTTGAAATCCATAGCGATTGAGGGTAGAATCATAATTCTAGGCTCTGCAATAGCTAACGCCTTTCCGTATTCCAAAGGGGGGACAGACTGTCAGACTGCAACCGCCTGCAGTGATGACGTGTCACCCTGTGATTGAGCAATACGCGGTATAGAAGTCTGGATTTTTGCCTTGTGCAGCCATTATCACACTTTGCGACAGATTGTTCCAGTTTCAGAATCCTCCGGCGATTTTGCTCAACCGTTCCTCAACTTCAAATTTCTTGCAAACTCTAAGGTAACCATCCATGACACCTCGTAGGTCTAGATATCCTGATATAACCACAATGGACATTGAATCATTTCGGGTCAAGTTTTCCATTCCAGCCAATTATCCCATCTGCAGGGGGAAGGAAGACGTTCCGTGCTTCCTTCCCGCCGAGATGAACGTTCCAGCTAACGCCATACCCGTTAGCTATGCCTCCCTAAGATCAGGCTTGCGATTTCCTCTTCACCCTTTTGTTGCAGCCGTTCCTTAGGAGATTCACTGCCTGACTTTTGCTCTTTTTCCGGGCAGTTATGTTTATATTATCACTTTTATTTATTATTGCCACAAACAGAGGGTAGAGCCAACCCTCAGGCATTTTTTCAAACTATTCATGGTGGGATCCCGTAGGGGAAGAAGGTTGTTAGGGGGTCGCAGACTATATTATATAGCTACCCGAACGAAGGAGTGTATTATCGTAGACAAGGAAGATTCCCTTCATGAATGGGAATCTTGCTACGTCTGGATAGACATCCCGAGGGAGGACCTGCTGAAAGTTACCTTCCTAACAACACACCCAAACATCGGGAAGTTGGACCGAAGCTGGTTCAACCCATCCCACCCTGATATTGCCAACACCTTGGAAATGCTTCCTCCTCCCGAACGGCGTCTGAAAAGAATTGACATCCTTCGGGAGAAGAAGCTGTTAGAGATCGGGGTAGCAGGAAGAAAAGGAGCCCCTGCCCAGAAGGGTATCTTCTCCAGTTCTGACTCTTCTGAGTCAGAAGGATCGGGTATGACTTAGCTTGCTTTAATTCATATTTCCTGATCCTTATTATTTTTCTTTTGCAGATTCCACTAATACAATGTATGGGAACCGACTTGCTGCAGTGGCTGCTGCTTCAAAAGCCAAGAAGGAAGCTCATCTGCAGTCATCAAAACCTAAGCCCAGCGCTGCGGCTGGGCCTTCACGATCATCGGGGAGCTCCAGCAGCCACAGGCCAGAGCCCCGATCAATGGACGAGGTGGATGAGGTTATCTCTAAGAGGATACGCTCATTAGACCTTCCTGCCATGTACAGAATCGGGAATAATTACCCTCTGGATCTTAACGTCGTGCGGTTATTGCTGCAGGGGTCAATGCGGATGGAAGACGTCCGCCCCTCATCCAGTTTAGGAGATAGGGCACAGAGACCTTCAGTCTCTACGTCAACGAGCAAGCGGAGCCCCGAAGAGGAAGCCCCGAAGCAATATAAGAGGCTGCGGTCAACTATGAGCAGGCCCGTAGTCCCGATCCCGACGAAAGGGGTCACAATCGGGGAGAAACCAGCCCCGTCCTCGTCTAACTCCGAGGCTATTCGCGGGGCTATCAAGGAGATGGTAGTCTCCGTTTTTAAGGCCCAGGGACCGATATGAGTCCCCCCTTCATGGAAGGATGCTGCCCTCGAAGAATACCGGCTCTTAGGGAAGAAAAATCTGCCCGGTATTGATGGCGCGCTGCCCAGCTTGGTGTCAGCATATTTGGAGTCCCAAGCTGTGGTAAGTTGTATTCAGCTCATGCTGCCCCGCTCGGGTATACATTCTTAATCCAATCTGACTCTTGCAGGCACATAGAAGGGCCTTAGACCTCGCTTCCGACGTCCAGCTCAGCGGAAGCATCTCCTCGGCGTCTGAAGATCTGAAAGGTCAACTTGCCTTAGCTCAGCGGCAAGTTGAGATCAAACAGAAAGAGCTAGAATCGGTTAGAGCCGATCAAGACCGTCCGAACGGAGAGCTTCTTGGAGTAGGTACTGAGTTATCCTTAGCTGCTTCTAAGGCGGGAGAGGCCCAAGCAGCAGCAAACTCCGCCACGGCCCGAGTTTTGGAGTTGGAGCNGAATCTTGCTATGTCTGGATAGACATCCCGAGGGAGGACTTGCTGAAAGTTACCTTCCTAACAACACACCCAGACATCGGGAAGTTGGACCGAAGCCGGTTCAACCCATCCCACCCTGATATTGCCAACACCTTGGCAATGCTTCCTCCTCCCGAACGGCGTCTGAAAAGAATTGACATCCTTCGGGAGAAGAAGCTGTTAGAGATCGGGGTAGTAGGAAGAAAAGGAGCCCCTGCCCCGAAGGGTATCTTCTCCAGTTCTGACTCTTCTGAGTCAGAAGGATCGGGTACGACTTAGCTTGCTTTAATTCATATTTCCTGATCTTTATTATTTTCCTTTTGCAGATTCCACTGATACAATGTCTGGGAACCAACTTGCTGCAGTGGCTGCTGCTTCAAAAGCCAAGAAGGAGGCTCAGTTGCAATCATCAAAACCTAAGCCCAGCGCTGCGGCTGGGCCTTCACGATCATCGCGGAGCTCCAGCAGCCACATGCCAGAGCCCCGATCAATGGACGAGGTGGATGAGGTTATCTCTAAGAGGATACGCTCATTAGGCCTTCCTGCCATGTACAGAATCGGGAATAATCCCCCTCTGGATCTTAACGTTGTGCGGTTATTGCTGCAGTGGTCAATGCGGGTGGAAGACGTCCGCCTCTCATCTAGTTTAGGAGATAGGGCGCAGAGACCTTCAGCCTCTGCGTCAACGAGCAAGCGGGGCCCCAAAGAGGAAGCCCCGAAGTAATATAAGAGGCTGCGGTCAACTGTGAGCAGGCCCGCAGTCCCGATCCCGACGAAAGGGGTCACAATCGGGGAGAAACCAGCCCCGTCCTCGTCTAACCCCGAGGCTATTCGCGGGGCTATCCAGGAGATGGTAGTCTCCGTTTTTAAGGCCCGGGGACCGAAAAGAGTCCTCCCTTCATGGAAGGATGCGGCCCTCGAAGAATACCGGCTCTTGGGGAAGAAAAACCTGTCTGGTATTGATGGCGTGCTGCCCAGCTTGGTGTCAGCATATCTGGAGTCCCAAGCTGTAGTAAGTTGTATTCAGCTCATGCTGCCCCGCTCGGGTATACATTCTTAATCCAATCTAGCTCTTGCAGGCACATAGAAGGGCCTTAGACCTCGCTTCCGCCATCCAGCTCAGCCGAAGCATCTCCTCGGCGTCTGAAGATCTGGAAGGTCAATTTGCCTTAGCTCAACGGCAAGTTGAGATCAAATAGAAAGAGCTGGAATCGGTTAGAACCGATCGGGACCGTCTGAACGGAGAGCTGCTTGGAGCGGGTACTGAGTTATCCTTAGCTGCTTCTTAGGCGGGAGAGGCCCAAGCAGCAGCAAACTCCGCCACGGCCCGAGTTTTGGAGTTGGAGCGTCAGATACAAGAGATATCTGACGAAAGCAACAGACTTCTACTGCAGTCCCAGGAGGAAAAGAATGCCTTGATGGAAGAGCGGGAAGCACTTAAAGAAGACTTGGTTAGGGTCCAAGGATCAACTGAGGGTGCGGTTCGGGAAGCCCTTTTGGGTTTTGCCCGATCGCCTATGATGTTTGCCTTAGCGGCAAACGTTTACGAACCGAACGTCTCCCAATACATGGACAATATGAAGGACCAAATAGTCAGCAAGTTTGGTCTGGATCCCGAAGATGATCGTTGGGAGACGATTGAACCTTTAACCAAGGATGGAAACTTCCGTGAGATTCCCGAACTAGATGAGCCCCCGTTGGAGAATGATCCCAACTATCCCCTCTTTGACCTGATGGAGAGATCGGTCAACAAAATAGTTGAGGAATGGGGGAAGAAAGTGGAGGATCTCAAGGCATGGATTGCAGAGAAGTCCGGTGGAGCAGATATGGAAGAAGGACAAATATATTAGGATTTAATTTCCCAGTCCTTTGCTTCCTGTATTTGTAAACTCCTCGCTCTTGAATAGAATATCCTTCTTTTGTTAAATCTGCACTTGCTAAGTATAAGGTCGGGGCTTAAGCCAAATCTGGACCGAACGGTCTTCACCACTTAACTCTGAATCCTGCTAAGTCTAGTAAGTTAGGGAATCCCAACTATACCAATAGATCACACTTGAATCCGTCCCATAAAATATTATAACTTTGGCGGCGTTGCCGTGGTTCTCCAGGAGTCCCAAGACAAATTTTAGCCAAAGCCCCGGTTCTTAAAATAGTCCCATGGCAGGCTTTGGCTCGCAATTTGACAGGTTAACTCTGTCCTTGTTATCTCGCTCATGGATTAAGCACAATGGAGCAAGGGCTACTTTTAGGTGATGAGTGCCGTTTGAAGGGGGAAATTGAGTTCGTAGTAAGTTATGGGAGTATGCGATTCATCTAAGTACTCAGTAAGCGTGGAAGCAACTGACTCGTCAGAGCGGTCACACTACTTGGGAGCCTTATGGATGATGGCTACAGTCACTAGTCCAGACTCGTCCAGAAAATCCAACTCCAAGATCGGTCACTCACATAGCTAGAAATAATTTATATTGCATCCATTGTAACCTATTCATGCATAAGAAACGCTTTAAAGTTTAGAGTTACCAAATATGTCAAATTCTTTATATAAAATAACGCCTTAAGTTCATAACATTCCAGGTTCGGGGGATCTCACTTCCATCCAGACTTTCTAGCTCATAAGCCCCAGCACCCAGGTTCTTCATGACCCAATAGGGTCTTTTCCAATTTCTGTCCAGCTTCTCAACATTTCTATGAACTCTTACATTCCTGAGAATGAGATTGCCTTCCGAGAATTCCCTGGGCACAACCCGTTTGTTATGAGCTCGCTCCATTGTTCTTTGATAAGCACACATACGCGCATAAATGACGTTTCTTTTTTCTTCAATCATTTCAAAATCCAGGGATCTTCGTTCATTATTCAGATGCTCGTCATACTGGGTTATACGAGGTGATTTTATTGCTACCTCCACTGGACTGACCTCTTCGGACCCATATACCAAAGAGAATGGAGATTCCTAGGTCGTTGAACGGGGAGTAGTGCGGTAAGCCCATAGCACCTCGTAGATGTGATCGGACCACTTTCCCCCCAAATCTTCCAACTTAGTTTTCAATCCCTTCAAGATAACTTTGTTGGAGACCTCCGTCAATCCTTTGGTATTGGGATGAGCCACTGATGAGAAGTGTTGAGCAATACCCAATTTGACGCAAAGATCCCGAACGGCTTTTCCACGGAATTGAAGTCCATTATCAGATACAAACGCTCGAGGTACTCCAAAGCGGCTTATGATGTTCCTCCATAGGAAGTGCTTTACAACCTTTTCGGAAATAATAGCCACCGCTTCAGCCTCGATCCACTTTGTATAATATTCAACAGCCACAATGCAAAACTTTCGTTGCTGGACCGATAGAGGGAACGGTCCCAAGATATCAATCCCCTATCTGTCAAATAGACAAGGAAGTGAGGTCATCGACAGAGATGCCCCTGGCAATTGGGGGACTGGAGAATGGTGTTGGCAAGCAGCGCAGCGTCTTATGTACTTCTTAGCATCCTCAAGGAGTATTGGCCAGAAATAATCGGCTCTAACGACGCAATGATATAGCGATCAGGCCCCATAATGTATCCCGCACATCCCCTCATGAACATAAATCATGACGACCTCAGCCTCTAAAGGGGATAAACATCGCAGAAGCGGTCCCTCAAAGCTTTTCTTGAATAAATGCTCGTCATTCAACACATATCGCGTCGCCCGGGTTTCAATTTTCCGGCCTCTGAGGCGTTTTCCAGTAGATGGCCGTTGGTCAGATACTTGACAAAAGGGGCCATCCACGTGGTATCTTCTTGGGAGTCAACAGCGTTAATCTATAAGTCTTGGAGTTCATGGCATAAAGCTCCCACCTCCTCAAACGACTGTTCGGTTACAGAAATATCGACTGAAGGTCGATCCTGAATATGGACCGATACTGTGCTTGGTCCAACGTCCGGTAAGCCTGCAGCCAATCTAGCTAACGCATCGGCCACCTTGTTTTGTTCTCTAGGCATGTGGTCAAGTGAGAACTCACGGAACTTCTTTGCCATCTCCAAGACCTTCGCATGATATAGCTTCATGGTTGGCTCATGTGTTTCGAATCGTCCTGAGAATTGCTCCACCACCAATTTGGAGTCTGAGAACATTCGCACTTTAGCAACTCCCATCTTTTGAGCAAAGGTCATTCTCGACAAAACGGCCTCGTATTCCACCACGTTATTCGTTCCAGAAAACAAGAACTTGACCGCGGAATGGATAACGTCGCCTTGAAGTGTATTAAGGGTGATACCCGCTCCCTTTCCCCCGAAAGTTGATCCATCAACATAAATGGCCCACCGGTCGTCCTCTTGGTTCAGAAATATGAGCGATCGGGTCATCTCAACCACGAAATCAACGAGGACTTGAGCTTTGATTGCCCTTCGGGGAACGAATTCCAGATACATGGAGCTGATCTTGATCTTCCACTTGGCCAACATTTCATTAGAATCCGCATGACTCAAAACTGCCTTCAAAGGCTGATCAATATACACATAAACCTTGCGGCCTTCGAAATAGTGCTTAAGCTTTGATATAGTTTTCTGCAAGGCCAACATGAATTTCTCCAAGGTTGTGTATTTGGTTTCGGCTGGTACTAGGGAATGGCTTATGTAGTAAACAGGTCGGTAAATATCATCCCCAATGGTCACCAGGGCTGCCCTGACTGCGGCTTCTGACACGGCCAAATATAACCCTAAGGGTTCGTGGCACGTTGGGCTCACCATGACATGAGGAGTGATTAGATAAGTCTTTAAGTCGGAAAATGCCCGATCGCACTCTTCGGTCCAGCCAAGATGGCTAGCTTTCCTCAATGTCCTTAAAAAGGTAGAGCCCGGTCCGTGGACCTAGAAATAAACCTGTTCAGCGCCACCAATCGGCCAGTCAGCCTTTGAAATTCTCGTTTGTTTCTCGGAGGTTGCATATCAATAATAGCTTGGACTTTCTCCGGATTAACCTCGATGTCTTTTTTAGAAACCTAATATCCAAGGAATTTGCCACTTCGAATCCCGAAGCAACACTTGTTTGGATTTAGTTTGAGTTTATATTTACGGTATACTTCCAAACAGCGAGACAATTAAGGAATGTGATCTTCATCATTTATGGACTTGACAATCATATCATCAACATACACTTCCATAATATGGCCTATCAACTCCCTAAAGATCTTGTTGACTAGCCTTTGGTATGTTGCTCACGCGTTCTTTAAGCCAAAAGGCATAACTTCGTAGCAGTAAACGCCGTCTTTTGTCATGAATGATGACTTCTTTTGATCTTCCTTAGCAATGAAGATCTGATGGTACCCGGAGTAAGCGTCCATGGTACTCATCATGGTGCTGCTCGCCACAGCATCCACCAATCGGTCAATATGCGGTGGTAGGAAAGGGTCCGACTCACAGCTCTTGTTGACGTCGGTAAAATACACGCACATCCTCCACTTCCCATCTGCCTTGGAGACCACCACCGGGTTTGCAACCTACTCAGTGTAGTGAATCTCCCTGATGAAACCCGACCGCAACAACCTGTTCACCTCTACCCGGATGATCTCAATCTTCTCAAGAGAATAGCGTCTCCTCTTTTGCCTTATAGGCTTGGTTCCAGGATCGGTGTTGATCCGATGCTCACTTTCGGATCGGTCAATCCCCGGAACATCATCCGGGGTCCAAGAAAAGATGTCTACATTGCTTCTCAGCAAGCGGACCAGCTCTTCTTTGAAGATCGGGGCCAGATGTGCCCCGATACGAGTAGTCTTGGTTGAGTAATTCTCAACCAAGTTGATAAGCTTGAACCCAACGGGTTCCATAGCTTGCCTCGGGTGCGGGGGCTCTTCTAGCAAATCCACCCGAGCTCTCTTGATGGGTGCCAAGGTTCGGCACGAGCTCATGTAGCACTGTCTTGCTACTTTGTGGTTCCCCTTAACAGAAATCACTCCACAAGTAGATGGGAACTTGAGCATCATATGGTACGTAGAAGGAACCGCCTCAAACTTACTGAGGCCGGTCCGTCCAATGATAGCGTTGTAAGCCAGATCGAGTTCAACGACTATGAACTCCAGGGTCTCCGATCGGTCCCTGCCCGGTTCTCCTAGTGTGACTGGGAAAAGAATCTTCCCGCATGGGATAGCACTTCTCTGGTCGAACGACCAGAGGGTTATATTGGCAATAGGGAGATCATGGGCCACGGCTCCTAGCATCTCCGCCACTTCATGCTTTATCAGGTTGCATGAAACCCCGGTGTCCACTAGAATCCTATGGACCCGTCGATCGGCGATAATTCCAATGATGATAAGAGGATCATCACATGGATCGGTAACCCCTTTTTGATCGGCTGCAGTAAAAATGATATCGCCCTCAAAGGTCGAGGACCGCTCAGTCGATTCGTAGTTGACCAGCGCCACAGATTCGGAGCTTTCGGGAAACTCCTCACGCGCTGCTCTTTTTCTGTCCCTGACCGACTCGTTAATCCTTATTCCGCAGGAGATAACATAATTATCTCCGGTGACCTCTCTTTCTCTGGGCACCTCCTCATTTGGGGGAGGTTGGGTGCCCACTTCGGCAGGTGGGGGAGCTGGCTGCTCCCTCCTGTCTTCTTCATTTCGCGGGGCTCTGCCGCCGCGGCCCCGCCATCTCCTCCTTCGGCCCTGGCCACGGTTCTCTTGATCGTACTGGCCTCTATCCTGTTCGGGTTGGAGAGATCTTCGGTCTCCCGCCCGGTCGTTGTAATGTCGGTGCTGACCTCGATTGCCTCTTCCCCTTGGCCTGTGACGATCGTCACCTTGATGGCCCGCTCGGGGAGAGTCAGCCCGCTTGCCCCTTCGATCGTCATGATCGGGCTTTTCCTTGTTCATTGCAGCTACTGTCTCTCGCAGTAGCGGGCATTTCAACGTCGGGTGATCGCGATTGTGATGCAACTCGCAATAGACCCGATTGTCCTCCTTCTTCGGAGGAACGATCTTTTCAGCCACAGCCGCAACTTCCCGCGACTGTCTCTTAGGGTAAGATACCCTATGGTCACCTGCGGGATCAGAATTCCCGTCAGGCTTTCGATATCCCCCTCCCAGCGCTTTATCCACCTTGATGTACTTGTTGATTTTATGAAGGAGCTTCCCCAAGGTGGATGGTGGGCTCTTCACAAGGCTGGCCGAAAGGCCACAAGGTCCCAAGACCTGTTGCAATATATCGATTTTGTCTCGGAGCTCCAACTTGATACCCCGAGCAGTTCGATTGAATTTCTCCATAAAAGAACGGATACTCATCTTCGCCGGGATATACTTCATGTCATATAGTTCATGTCTGCCACGAGGCGGTCCTACATTTGGATCGAACTGCTCCGAGAAAGCCAGGATGAATCCGCCATACGACTGTATGGATCGGTCCGACAAGTTTTTAAACCAGGTCCGGGCATCGCCCTGCAACCCTGCCGCGAAGATGCGGCACTTCAATGAGTCAGAGGCCCGAACGGTCCCCATCCTTAGCTCGAAATCCGTGATGTGATTGATTTGATCCCCGTCGCCTCGGAACACTGGTAACCCTTCGGGGTTACGGTAGTATCGATCGGGGACTGACGCCCAGATCTCTTCAGAAAACGGGAGCATCAAATCTCCCAGCGCGGCGGAGACGCCTCCAAATTGTTGGGATGACGCCTGGGCCACATGCAAATTGTGCCACCAGTCATCATCCTTGCTCCTCCTGATCGGGGCATCCATGGCTCGATCAAGTAGTCCAGGATTGCGCCCCAGATTAGGACCGCAATCCCTCTGCGTTCGCAGGGTTTCCAACTCCCTGGTAAGCTCATCGATGCGCCTCTGCATCTGTTCCTGGTCCGTCCCAGGAACGGGATTTGGAGTTCTAATTGGAGGAGGCGGAGTAGATTGGTATCTCGGCCTCCTCATTGTTACTACGCGCCTGATAATCTCCTCTTCATGGGAGCTCGGCGCTTCAGGGGCTTTTTCTTACCCTCTGTTGGCTGGAACAGAGCTTGTGATAGTCGGTGGTTCTGTTCCACTCCTCTCCGACGTGACTTCGAATATGACTTTCCTAACAACAGCTTCTAGGTCCTGTAAAGAGAACGTCGAAGCTGTAATGCTGCTGGGAAGCGTATCACTATCGTTCGTCCAAGTTTTAGTTGCCATACCTTTGATTATCCTATCCCAGGTAAAGACCTCAAATGGGGATTAGAAACTCGTCCCCACGTACCGGCGCCAAACTGTTGTGGTTCGAAAACCAGGGGTGTCAACAGTCGACCGGTTCGTTGCAAGACGAACTCGGTTATAATTTATTTGATGTGTGGAGAACGATTATAAACCAAAGGTGAAAAGACGCAGCGATTTTAGAGTGAAAAACCTCGAAGACGAGGAAATAACCACTTGACTAAGGACTAAATAAAGTGTCCTTAGTCGGTTCAATAAGCAAATTAATGATCATACAAGTCATGTTTGTTCTTAAGACAACAAAGAGAAAGAGAAGTATCGAAAATAAATCGACAGAGAATTCTCTATGCGAAAGCTACAAGGAAAATCGGAAGATTCTTTTTCTCATGCTCGATGTGTCCTTTTTATACTCCCACTGTGCTGTATACAGTAGGGTGTCGTTTTGTGCCTGTCCTTTGCGGCTAGGTCGGCTAATGTCAGGCGGAACAGCCGCCGGAAACGGCTTCACAGAGCTGCATGGTGCTAGACCTTTCGGCGCTACTAGCCGGCTATTCCCTGGCCACTGGAGNATCTTTGTTACTTATTTCACTACTATTTCATTACTTGTATTGAGAACAAGTTTTTTTTACAATCCCCTTCAATTTTTTGTAAGACCTTATAGTGAATTGGTGTTACTCACGATTCTCAGATTTCCATGTCAAAATTTTAGCATCAAACTGCAAACAAAACAGTGAACATAAAGCTTTACTCTAAATAGAATCAAGAAACCAGACTAATAGTTTTCAAGTTTTCACTTGTATTCCTTATCTTGGTAAAACTGAACCGAATGTCAAATTGATCAATCATTTTCTTAACAATTACATCATAGTAAAAAAGAGTGTGAAATGAAAGCATATATTTTATTTGAAAAAACTATTCAATATCTTGAAATGTACACTCTTACCATCATAATCATCATGAAATGATTATAGGAAAACTTACAAAAATTCATACTCATGATTGCATAGAGAATAGTCTTATTCTTCTTTACCCAAGTTTGAACAAGAACACCATACAAAATGAATGAAGATTAATATTTATACTAACTAAGAACTTTATCCAATAATAACTTCTTAACTTACATAAATATTGTCTATTCATTATTTATCATTTATCATTTATTAACAAATATTGATGGATAATAAATGTTATACATAATTGGGTAGAAGCAGAGATTTTCTCATTACGTAAACATTCTGTAATCGTATCACTTACCATCATCGTAAAATACTAAATGGAGAAATAATTCATTTAATTTAAATTACATTATGACACATGGACCATAAATCAAATAAAACTAACATTCTCCCACTTGGTCCAAGTGTTATTATTGTAATTAAACTATAAATTCTTTATATCATTTTTCATCAAGTATGATAATCAATATGAA
This sequence comes from Utricularia reniformis, assembly GCA_009725065.1. Lineage (NCBI taxonomy): Eukaryota > Viridiplantae > Streptophyta > Magnoliopsida > Lamiales > Lentibulariaceae > Utricularia > Utricularia reniformis. Next base: position 260,360 of record RWGZ01001036.1, read on the forward strand.
GCATAGCGGTTGTACATCTATGGAGTAACAAATTTCCTTCTATGCATCACAATATCAATTCAACATAAAATTTTAGGCATGCAATACTATAATGGAAAATTTCATTAATTATGTATATCTTCAATTTTGCATCATCATATTCATCCATATTATTTTGAGAAAACAAAATAGAATATCAATATTATTGAGTTCACAATAATTATTCTAATAATATAGCACATGCACTATTATAACATCAAAGCTTTGGGAAAACTCTCATCCTTTCTACATGCTCTATAAATTCCTTTGGTGGTAAGCCTTTTGTTAATGGATCTGCAACCATAAGATTAGTGCTTATATTATCGATAGATAATTCCTCTTCTTTAATTGTCTTCTTCATAAAAATATATTTCACTTCCATGTGTTTGGCACCATTGAATATTTGTTATGCTTAGAAAAGAAGACGGTTGTAGAATTGTTTCAATAAAGTTTTAAAGGCCTTCTAATACTATCAACCAAGGCCAATCCTTTTATGAAATTCCACAACCGTTTCGGTTGAACTGAAGCCTCAAAGAATGCTACAAATTCAGCTTCCATAGTTGAGGCTAGTAAGGTAGATTTTGAATTTTTCCATGATATAGTCCCTCCAACTAATAGGAACAAATAACCGAAAGTTGATTTTCTTGTATCTAGCCATCCAGCAAAATATGAGTATGTGTATCCAATTACTTTCAAATCATCATATCTTCTATAAGTGAGCATGTATTCTTTTGTTCCTTGCAAAAATCTCAATACTTTCTTTGTAGCTTTCCAATATTCAATACATGGATTACTTTATAACGACCAAGCATACCAACAGCAAAACTAATATCGAGTCTGGTGCAAGTTTGAGCATACATCAAACTTCCAACAGCCGAGGCATAGGGAATCTTTATCATTTCTCTTCATTCTACATCATATTGTGGACATTGATTCAAAGAGAATTTATCGTCTTTCTGAATTGGAACAATGCTTGGAGAACACCGATCAATATTAAATCTTTCAAGAACCTTCTTAATATATTCCTTTTGAGACAATCCCAATATTCGTTGGGTTCTATCACGGAATATCTCAATATCAATAACATAGGAATCCTCACCCATATCTTTCATTTCAAAGTTCTTAAAAAGAAATTTTTTGGTTTCATGTAATTATGTACCAAGCAAAATATCATCCACATAAAGAATCAATAATATAAACTTGCTCCCACTAATCTTCAGATATATACATTGATCAACAATGTTCTCTTTAAATCCAAATGAAGTTATTGTGTCATTAAACTTTAGGTACCATTGACGGGAAGTCTGTTTAAGTCAGTATATCGACTTCTTTAATTTACACATCATTTGTTCTTTACCCTCAACTATGAAACCTTCAGGTTGAGTCATAAATACATTTTCTTGTAAATCTCCATTTAGAAATGTAGTCTTTACATCCATTTGATACAACTCAAGATCAAAATGAGTTACAAGCGACATGATAATTATAAATGAATCTTTTCTAGAGACTTGAGAAAATATCTCTTTATAATCAATTTCATCTTTCTGAGTGAAACATTTCGCAACCAATCTTGCCTTATGACGTTCAATGCCACAATTCAAGTCTTAAAGACCCATTTACACTCAACTCTTTTGCAATCTTTAGATAATTCTACAAGGTCTCATACTTGATTTTGATCTATTGATTTTAACTCATCTTTCATAGCATCAAACCATTTTTTAAAATTTTCATTTTTCATGGCTTGTGAAAATGAAACCGGGTCATTATCATTTCCTATCTCACTTTCATCCTCTTCTTGTAGGTAAACTACATAGTCATCTGAAATAACTGATTTGCGTTGCCTTTTAGACTTTCTTTGAGCTATTTGTTGTGGTTTTTCTACAACATGTTCATTGCTAATTCTTTCATGAGGTTCTAGTTCCATACTTGGTGATTCATCCGAATTGGGACTTTCACCTGAAATAGGAATGATAACTTTATTGCAAGATTTGAGAACATTATTCTCAATTCTTATTTCCTTAATTTGCACATTTCGTGGAATAGTACTCCCACTTGTCTCATTATTCTATAGGAATCTTGCATTTATAGTTTCAATGATTCTAGTAGTATGGTTAGAGCAATAAAATCAATATCCTTTTGACTTTTCAAGATAACCGATGAAATAACCACTAATTGTTCTTGAATCTAATTTCATTTCATGTGAATTATAGATTCTTACTTCGACTGAAAAACCCCACAGTGTAGATGCCTTAAACTAGGTTTCCTTCATGTCCATAATTCAAAAGAAGTCTTTTGAATTATTTTACTAGTAACTCTGTTTAACAAATACACAGTTATATGTATTGCATAAGTCTACAATGATTGAGGCAAAGAACAATAACTCATCATGCTTTTAATCATTTCCATTAATGTTCTATTACGTTTTTCCGCAACACTGTTTTGTGATGGTGTTCCTAGCATTGTATATTGTGCTACGATCTCATGCTTTTCCAAGTATTTAGCAAATGGATCAGGATGTTGACCTGTTTCATCATATCTACTATAAAATTTCCTACCTCTATCTGATCGTACAACTTTGACTTTTCTTTCTATTTGCCTTTCAACCTCCAATGCATCAATCGATTGAGATTTATGATTCAATTGATAGATACATATCCATAAAGGCAATAATCATCGATAAATGTAATGAAACATGTTTCTCCACCAAACGATTNATCCAGAAATAAAATATGAAACGTATACTCATAATCATTTATTACTATATATTTAATCTTAATTAGGAATCCCCTTTCCTTTGCTATACACAATGAGATTTTTGAAGTACAAATTTACCCTCAAAGCGGCGCACCGACATCCTCCTAGTTCACATAATCAGGGGTACAAAAGTCTCTGCCCATATTGTCTGATTTCTCCCTCTCTCTCTTTTTTTATTACTATTGAGTTCCCCTCCGACAGTTCATTTCACTCTCCTTTCGAAAACCCCATTCATATTCTCCACCCTTTTCTTCGGAAACAACCTTCCTTCATAAATTTAACATTGTAAGGCAGTAGTGAATCACTCCTCTAAGACACTCCATTTTCTATTTCACAAGTTCTGTGTGGTGGGTATAGCTTCTTGTCTCTGTTGGAGTGAAACAGCTGAAACTTCTCATGGCTACTCTCCTGTCCCTTCAGCAACTATTCACCATTCTTGCTCATTCTACATAACCAAGGCGCGATACTACTCTATTTTTACTTGTGCTAATTTTTGAAATCTCTTTTTCCTTACTGGGTTTGGTAGATACTGACCACGTGTTTCTCTTTTCTCTTTCCAAAGGATTCATGTCTGTTCCTCCATAAACATCCCGTTGTGCATTTTGTTTTCAGGACTTGACGGTGGAGTTTTCACTTCTCTTTGGGTTTTTCCCCGGTACAAACAAGAGCATCTTTTGTTGATAATCCGTGCACTATCTCGGAGGTAACTGTAAATTTCTTGCGGGGTGGTCAAATAATAATTGAACAGAATCATTGTAATTATTGGTCCGTGTTGTTGTCAGTTTCATATTACGAAGTATTACGCTCCCTGTTCTGGATATCCACGCGCCTTTGGCTGATCGGGCCCTGGCTCATAATCATTTTATGCGTTTATTCTTTCTTTTCCTGGGCGAGAATACTATGGATATTACTGCTTTACATTTTCTTGGTTGGAGATTTTCTATATTAATGAAAGGTTTCACCTTTATTCAACTTGGTTTGGGTTGTTGAGCGAACCTTAGATTAGACGTGGTCCCTAAGGGCTCGAGAAACTTGTCTGTTTGTCGAATTCAATTACACTTGTCTTTCCATGAGTTTGTCTACCAATTTTTTCGGCTAATTTTTATTAATTGTTCTGATTTTGAATCATTAGTTTGTTCTTAGCTGGTACTTGTCTCAATGATTGCAACTCTTGTGTAATTCTTTCTGTTCTAGGTTGGTATTATGCCCTTTTTCAGTAAAAGTAGTTTCCTTTTGATGACTTTGGTTTTTGAGGTGTTATTGTTAAATGCCACCTCGTGTGTTTCACAATTCATAGTACCTAATTCTTGCCATTGTCCTTGCCCCCCAATCGTGGAGTTTTTCAGTTACAGTGTTCCCATCAAAATCTTTAAGATCATGTGTCTCTTTATTATTATTTTGTTTTTTTTTTTACTTGAAAAAAATTAAATGATTTGCAGGGGTTTATTTGATGGATTCAGTTACAAGTTCTGAAATCAGTCAAGATAAGAGCAGATTGGCGCGTGCAATAGCCAAGATTCTACATGTTCATTCTGGATCAGGAACAGGTTCCAGTGATGCGAAGAAGAAGATGAAAAAAGATCAATCGAAATTCTTCTCGAGACCTATTATTGGAGATGAAAATGAGGAGATGAAAAAGCTAGCAAAAGAAGCTTTTTTTGCAGGAATATTTTCAAGTATAACAACTATTAAAGGAGCTTATGCGCAATTGCAAATGGCACAGTATCCATATGATCCTGAAAAGATTCATTCTGCTGATGAAATTATAGTTTCTGAGCTAAAGAACTTATCAGAACTGAAGCATTCTTTTCTGAAGCAACAGTTGCAAGAAACATCATTGGAGACCACTATAATAACATACGAACTTCAGGAGCTTAAGAGTGTGGTTTTGACATATGAAATCACAAGTAAGAAGCTGGATTCTCAGCTCAAAATTAAGGATTCTGAGTTAAAACTTTTGAGAGAAAAAATAGCTGAAGTTATCAAGGAAAGCAGGTTACTCGAAAATGGCATGAACTCAATGGGAAAGTCCGGCCTACAAATGAATATCTCATTATCAAACTTGTATCCCAGCCATTTCATTATATATTATCAGCAGGCTGTAAAATCTATTCAATGCTTTGTGAGTTCTTTGATCAGTAGGATGGAATCTGCCAACTGGGATATTGCTGCTGCAGTTGATGCAATTGAACCTGGGGTAACTTTCTTAAAGCGAGCACACAGACGCTATGCGTTTGAATCTCTTGTATGCAGAGAAATGTTTGATGGGTTCAACTACCTTGACTTCTTCTCTAAAGACCAGTTCTGCCCTGATCAGGAAAAGAGACGTTCTTTGTCGTTTGATGAATTCTTGGAACTTAAATCCATGAATCCATCAGATTATATTGCCTGGAAGCCTAAATCCCATTTTGCTATATATTCCCAAAAGAAGTACCTTAGACTTGTGCATCCAAAAATGGAATCATCTCTATTTGGTAATCTGGAGCAGTGGCATTTGGTAAATTCTGGTGATCGCCCAGAAACGCCATTTTTCTCAGAGTTCAGTGAAATGGCAAAGCAAATATGGCTCCTGCACTGCCTAGCCTTCTCCTTTGATCCACAAGTCACCATTTTTCAGTTAAGCAAAGGAAGCCGTTTTTCTGAAGTTTGGATGGAGAGCTTGAACGGTGAAGCCTTCTTCTCAGACAACACCATGCTAGCTGATCCAAGTGTTGCTTTCACGGTTGTTCCGGGATTTACGGTATGTGGAACTATTCTTCAGTGTCAGGTTTACCTTAACTGATTATAAATATCAAAACTTTGTAAGCTATGAGTACCATGTGCTAAGGATTTTTAAGTTCCCCAATTTTTGGGTACCTGGGGTCACTTTCTGTATATTGTAGCGCGTAAACTTTGATTATGTTATGTAGCGCCATGTTTTCTTTTTCTGCAACAACTTTATATTCTAATATTTAGCTTTGGTAGAAATCAACTTTTCAAGAATCTTTGATCATACAGTGGTAACATTCCAAAAAATAGTATACAAATGAAACTTTGAAAGAATGTTATGATGATAAAGAACTTGCTTCAGTGACCTATACCGGGACTGGGAACTGATTCTTGGGAAGCAAAAGAATAGTTCATACTATTCTTACTTATTTCATCATTACCACCATGACTAGGAGAAGAAGGAGGTATACGGCCTTTTGCCATAGACCCCTTCAAGGAGCTTGTTGGGGAAAACACATTGTCTTTATTCATTCCGGGAACCTTTCTTGCTTCTTTTAGAGGAGATGAACATATTAATACAAGAAGCACAATTGCGAGAAAAGCACGAAAACCAGCCATATTGTCTTGATGCAGGGCAGTGGAGTAAAAGGGTGTGTTTTATATGTAATATATATTTATATTATACATTGAACAGAGGCAAGGGATTTATATAGAGGTGCTGGAGGCTATGATAAAGGAGTTTGAATTCAGGAGGGAAAGCGCATGCTTATCTCGTTTATGTTTAATTAGGTGTCTTTCTTGGAAGCTACAATATGCTTGTATCAAATGAAAAATAGAGAAGTGAATTTTTTGTGGAGGATAATCTAAAGACATGAAAAGACACATAACATCACCTACAGTCATTCGGTTTCAAAATGGAGCCAGTGTTTAAAAAATTAATTCATCAGAGTGGAGTATTAAACATATACTGAAACCACAACTCAAAGATACACTGCACAAGAATGTTTTTGTCTACGTTTTAACCATATTAAAAAAATGAAAAGAAGCGTAACTAGGACAAGCTCATGGATTGCAAACGTTTTCATATTGGAAAGCACCTGGAAATGCATAAAAAGACTACCAACAGACAAGGAGTTTTCAAAGAAAAATAAGACTGACCTGATCTTTATAGCTTGGAATTCCAAGAAGAAAATGTAAACTAGCCGGCTACACCAGATTTGGTTCAAATCTTCAAGCCTCCAATACTGACCTGACTTGTAAAGCTTACAAAGAAAAATAAATTGCGCCTTTGTAGTGAAATACTAATGCCGTCATTGGCAATTAGTATGCAATTAAAAGTCAGCTCAAAGGTATGCGCACAGCATAGCAGACAAAAGTCTCTATACGTATCTACCACTATAGAAATGTCAAAAGCGCCATTCCTTTTACATTTTTTAACTAACTAATATAGGTAGCAAGGGACATAAGTAATACCATGAAATGTATGTTGGTAAATTATTCAAACAACTTTCATATATTATTTGCAACAGAGAATAATACTAAAAGAAAAAATAAGGGTACAAGAAGTTTATCATAGCAAGGTCATAGTGAGTAAAAAATCACTTGATTGTAGGAATATTCATATTCCCTATCACTTCAACAAAAATATAAACACACCAAGAAGAAAGTCACAATACATAACTATATAACAATGAAGCATAACACCTCATTATATAAATGATGTGGTTTGAAATATTTACAGAAATAAAGTATTTTCTAATATTTTATTCGTAAAATAATTTATCTGTATTAAATTTGATATCACCTTGAAAAATTTATTATTCGAGGACATATATATTTCTATATAGTCATTCCCAAGTCGAGAAAAGAAGCAGATCGAGATATTTTGATGATTGACATTGTTTATAACTTATCGTGGTATTTGGATCGGGTTACTTATTTACTGGACACATGTGTCTAATTTAGATATTAATGGGTCATTATATATTGCACTCAATTATTGGTGGACCTAGTGAGTTATAATTAGGCTGGACAAATCATCTATATAAACATGGTTAAAGTGTTAAGGAGGGGAGCTTGGATTCTTGACCTAAGGAGGAGGATGTTATTCTTATCTTTTTCGCCCGGGAAACCTACGACTACGGCCATCAAAACATGATCTTTTTTCTTTGGTTTTCTACATCATATTCTCCTATTGTAAATCTACGAACTTGACGTTTATAGTGGATTTAAAGGTTACGGCCGGGGTGATTTTTTATCCTTTCTTTTACAGAAATATTTTCCACCTACAAAAATCGTGTCTTTTTACTTCTTGCTTTCATATTACTTTTTCGTTCGACCCCTATCCGTAAAAGGGATCTAAATTTTATTATTGCAGATTTTTAGCAGCCTCAATTTCCACCTTTTTAATAAATAGATGTATTGCAAATTGAAAGTGAAATAAAACTACAAAAAATAAATATTTAAAAAACCGACACTCATCTCTGCATGCAAGCTAAGAACATGGTTCGTTCACTGCTACTTTGCTTCACTCTTCATTCACAAGCAATACATTTTCATTGCTATAAAATGCCACTAAACTCATCATGAAAACTCATCAACAACAAAAATGCAGACAATCTCATTGCCCGGGTCGAAGAGAGCTTCAGCTCCAATTGCATCCCAGCCACAGAATGTCGGTCCTGCTGCTCATAGTCTACACCAGGAGAAGGAACATGAACTTGGCCATCCCAATCCCAATCCCATACCAAGGAGCATTATTCTGCCGAAGCGGATCCCGGCATCGAGAAGCGATCGTCATTTTTACTCTGATGAGAGTGGCCTCACACAGCAAATCGAAGCAACAAATTCTGTTGATGCTGAGGAACTCTACGTGAAGCCTGTTTTAGCGGTCATCGACAATATACTACTCCTGGCTAAGCCTTCCACTTTTGAGATTGCCACTCAGGTTGGTATTTTAACGCTAGAAATCCATGAATTCATGTTTCTAAGTATTGTGTGAACTTTCAGACAACTGAAACACAAAAGGGTATGTATCAATCACCTGAAGAAAAGAGTTATATCTCTAGTAAAGATGACGGGAAGACTTACCGGGACGTCGGTTCTGATCATGACTCTGAGATCATGAAAATTCTGGCTTATCCCATAAGCAAGATATCTTCTGAGGTAACTTTGATTGCATTTCTCTACTTGGGAATCAGGATAATAAGTATTCAGCATATACTTTGTTACAGCTAATTTCCAAAAGTACTGTTGGTGGAGAATCACACGCAGTAACAATGGACATTCTGAGATCACTATCTCATTTCACTTGGGATGCAAAGGCTGTGATTTCTCTTGCAGCTTTCTCGATAATATATGGCGAGTTCTGGCTAGTAGAACAGCTTCATACAAAGAATTCTCTTGCTAGAAACATTGCTGCTCTCAAGGATCTTCCTAGTATATTGGCTCATCCAGGTGAATTACGCAAGAAGATCCAAGCTGTGCTTGATGTGTTAACAGCAGTGATGAAAGTAACAAGATGCATAGTTGAGTTCAAAGAGCTACCTTCTCGGTATATAAGCCGTCAATCTCCGGAGATTATAGCAGCAACGGCTCATATTCCGGTAGGTGTTTATTGGGTCATAAGGAGTCTCCTTAACTGTGCTTCAACAGTACTCAACCTCGTCGGTGCTGGACATGAGTATGTTATCGTATTCGTCTCTTTATGATTTATCAAAATCTTGTTCGAGTATGAGTTGACGAGTATTGTTTTGATTAGGCATCTTTCATCAACTGCTGAATCATGGGAGATTCTGAATCTTGCTCACAAGCTCTCTGTCATACTAGAACATCTCCAGAACCAGTTGAAGATCTGCAAGGACTTAATTGGTTAGTTAAATTTCGAGTTTTTATCAAATAAATCACTAAACATACATGTTTGGTTATTTTTGGCAGACAATAAGAAGTTGCAAGATAACTATAACGATATAGTTGCATTAATGGACGCTGTGCACATAGATAACATACCAGTACTCAGAGCTCTCATTATCTCTAGAGAAAATCAGAAGTCACTCTACAATGGAACTAAACAAACCAATGTTTGTCTCGTTTGTTTTCGTGTTGATCTTCTCTTTACTTCTTCTGGGAAAAGATTCAATTTGTCAATTCATAATTTGACAGGAAGCTCTTGAGGTTCTGAGGCTCAAATATGTGCTTTTATTGATCACTGACCTTGATGTTCCAACTGAAGAGATAAATGTCCTCCATATGATCTACAACCAAAGTGATAACAGGCACGAATACGAAGTTCTTTGGCTTCCGATTGTCGATCCATCATCATCATTGACGCAGTCACAGGAAACAACTTTTCTTAACCATAGAAGCAACATGCCTTGGCACTCAGTCGATCATCCTTCCTTAGTGGATCCAGTTGCCATAAGGTACATCAAGGAGCACTGGAAATTTGTTCACATGCCAATTTTGGTTGTCTTAAATCCTCAAGGAAAACCATCCAACACCGATGCCTTGCCCATGATGTGGATTTGGGGAAGCTTAGGCTTTGATTTCACCAAAAGGAGAGAAATCTCTCTTTGGCAAGGGAGCACTTGGAATATGGAATTGCTTGCAGATTCCATTGATGCTCGAGTCCCTCAATGGGTATGGATTTGATACCATTAACTTAAAATGAAACTTCCAAAACACGTTATATTTGTTTCTGGGTTTTGTAGATTGCACTGAACAGAGTGATATGTCTCTACGGAGGAGAAGACATCGAATGGATCAGGAAATTCACTCGATTGGTCCGCACGGTAGCTCGCGACTTAAATGTTCCTATTGAAATGCTGTACGTAGGAAAGCGTAACCCAAAGGAAAGAGTCCGAAGATGCCATGAAATAATCGAGCACGAGGGACTTAGCCATACTTTCCCACTTCTAGGTCACAGCGACTATGTTTGGTACTTCTGGGTTCGCCTCTGGAGTATGTGGAACTCTAAGAAGCAGACAGGAATAGAACTTGAATCTGACAATATAATGAAAGAAATCATAGATATGCTTACCTTGGACAGTAGTGAACATAGCTGGGCTGTATTCAGTCGAGGAAACTTCGAAATTACAAAGGAAGATGGTGAAAAGATGATTCAGGTCTTGGAGAACAGTGCTACTTGGAGTCCCGCAGTTGATCAGCCAAACAAATTCGTGAAAGTTCTTGATGAAGAGCTACGTCGCGTGCACCCAGAGCATCATTGTCATCGCTTAATTCTTCCAGGGCATGCTGGGGATATCCCAGAGAGAGTTTCTTGTTCGGAATGTGGGAAAATTATGGACAAATTTGTTATGTACCGGTGCTGCAATGAGTGAGCGTCGGCTTTGGTAGTCGGCGATTGGGATCTCCTCCTCTTAATAATCTCATCACTTTGCGTCTGTCTGTGTCTTTGTTTCCATAAGAATCTGAACCTTTGGTTTGTGATTCGGCTGTTGGTTTGTCTTTTCCACTTCAATGTTTTCAATAATAAAAGTTTTTCTCTATAATAATTGGGTTTGTTTGATTGAACAAAAGAAAGTGCCACTTTCCCTGAAATTATCAAATTGTAATTTTTATGGTACAAAAAATACAAATTTAATTAAGATGTGATAATCGTTAAAAAATGATAATCGCTAAAAAATCATGATTTAATCACCGCTGTTAAAATCAGTTGTTATTTTGGAAAAGATTAATTTACCCTCATTTCTATTAATTATAATATAATTATATTTATTATTTTTTATATATAAGAATATATTAGTATTTTTATATAAATCACGATTATAATATCGTAACTTTACCAAACGTATATACAAATTCACGATCATCATATCGCACCACATCTCACCAAATCTTATCACACATCACCACACCTCAATTTTACAAAATTGAACCAAACAAACCTATTAATTGTTATAGAATCCACAATCTATAAATTTCACATAATTTCAGTTTTAAATTGATTTAAAACTTTATAATTTAATTACATATTTGTATCAAATAATCTTATTTTTGGGAAATTTAACTTATATTATCATTACAACTCGGGCTTAATGTTTCCTTCAATAATTATTTGAATAAGATTAAAGTCATCCAATTGATTAATGGATCAAAATATTAACTATCCAAAAATGATATAATTAATTAAGTCTTGACAACTTGTGGAAATTTATAACTTCCATGACTTAAATACAATTGATATATTTTTCGGTGTATATATACAATATTCATAATTATATATGGGAGAGTTAACAACTATTTAGTTTGAATATTTGAAATTCAATTCCATCAGGACTAATATTTAAAATAGTAGGTATATCAGTCCAATATATCCATGTTAGCTCGTATTTAAATAAAACACTCGTCGGTGTGAGTTTTTAACGGATCAAATCAGATCTACTTATTTGATTTGTGAAAAAATAGATATAAAGTAAGTAAAAATATTTTAATCTTATTCTTTCGAAGTAATAAAAATATAGATTCGGAATGCATTAAAAGATCCTATATTTTTTAGGTTAATAGATTATTTTATTTTATTATTTAGATACATGTCCTCTATACTCCATACATATATCACATATATCAAGTATACATGATTGTTCACATAGTGGCCCGTATGAGATTTCAAAATTTAATTCAAAATAACAATTAAGCGTAACAACCATTTATGTGATTTGCGAACATATTTGGCATACGATCACATGACACATAAATAGACTTTTACAAATGTCATT